>JAVXUO010002114.1:0-245520 GCA_033065855.1 Escallonia rubra | reverse complement strand
TTCATTTCAAGGGTCTTGGTCCAAAAGCTTATTCTCCTTTGAGCTTGCATACCATTTCTCTGTGAAGTGATATTCTTGCTCTCTTGAGAATTCTTGCAATTCAGACTCATTTTTAGCCTTTGCATCGTGGATCATTCGGAGAGCGTCCCCGAGTTTTTAAGGAAAGTTACTTTAAGAGGTAATCTTTAATAGTTTTCTAGCTTAAGAAATCATATAGACTGACTCATAATCCGGTAGTCACATTTCTATTCAAAAACACAAAAAATAGTCTTTTACATTTTTTGCCTACAAAATATAGATTACCCATAGGACCCGAGTCGAACTATGGCAGTTTTGATTTCGATTGGTCCGACCGGATGCACTCCAAATGTCGAGTTCAGGCCAAAAGCATAAAATTTAACTTAAGGTAAGTTTTATTATATTTTTCATGTTACATGTTTTTTAGGCCAATAATCAATGGAAACGAAGTAGAGACTGAAAGAGCATAGTGGGTGCCAAACACTTTCCCCCTACATAATTTAGTCCCCGAACCCATCTCTCGGTTTCGATAAATCAGTCGTCCTTTTGGACACTTTAGAGTCATTTCTTAGGGTTTTTCTTGTTTCCATTTGTTCAATAAAGTAAGATGCTGGGGATTTTCTCTGAGGCAGTTCGCTACAGTGACGACTTTGCTAGAGACAAAAATAAGAGGAGTAGACTTGAAATTTTTTAATTGATTCACTCCTTGTTGTATTTTGTTTGTATGTTGTTGCATGTAAAATATGATATAACTGTGGTACTTACACTTTTATTTCCATACCTCACACACGTGTACATCTTACGCCGACCCACCCATTCAAGAGCAACAGTAAAAGCCCTTGGTCCTCGTGGGAACAAGGCAATCTTTCGATTGTGCTCTCATCTCCACGATATCGTACTAAAGAGATCTCTTGGTCTTCTTGATATATCAAACGACTTGTATACGTAATGGTGATCGCCCATTATTAACTTCCTAGTGGACTGCCGAAGAACCCGACAAGAGAAATAAAAAGAGGAAAATACAGACCCAGAAGACATATACTGTAGTATTCGGTAGTCCGTAGAATGGGTTTGTGAGTCCTCCATCAATTACAATACCAACGGATATCTCTAGACTCTTTGGAACAAAAAAAATCGGGTCCAAGATCAAGCCTGAACGACCATTGAAGAATAAAGGTCGAGATCTAAAAAAGTGAGGGTGATAGGCTAGCCTATTTGGTGCAGTTATCAGACACATGTTGTCCAAAATCCACATATAGAGCAATATGGGGCTACCTTTCAATTCAGCACTACAGTCTTAATGTACTCTAGTAATGGCGTTGATATTGTCAGCAACCACAACTGAAACTAAGGTCTTCCCTTGAAGGGACACTTGAAATACGAGGTCCGCTAACCTCACATCCATAAATCACATACCCACGTTGGTAAGGTAGTTAGCGTCCACACATAAGGACAAAGCAACAATTTGACCATTGGCATACTGTTTGTCATGCTCAACCGGATTATTAGAGAAATATTCCATCAAAAAGGACAAAATGATGTGTTTACCTTTGATGAATGATTTAGCTCGCTCTGTGGTAACCCCAAGGATGGGCATGAAAGATGTGTGATATCCTACTTGATTGAAGCGTGTGGTGATGGGTAGCTTGGTGGGGATAGCCATCAAAGTAGAAAATTTCTCATAGGTAGAGCATAGATCAGTAAGACAGACTCAAAAGACGTGATCTTCAGGATCCCAAAATTTACAAGCCGCTAAGAAAATATCATCATGAACTCTCATAAAGTGCAAACTTGTGAGATTTTTCATGTGAAATCACCCATCTACATGGATGAGTTCCACCTTGTTGAAAGAGTTAGCAAAAGATCGAAACTCGATCTCGAAAATTGTTAGATCGTCTTCGTCGACCATTGGGGTTCACCTCTGAAAGTCAAACTCTTATGTCTGCTATCTATAAAAGAGGTACCCAGAATACCCATAGAGAGAAAAATCTAAGTGGTATAGGGTTAGGATAGAATAATTTAAAAAGTTAAACGGACAAACATGACGGTTTCTGGAAAATCGGGCAGTTCTCCCCTTTTGCGCTGCCTGTGAGAACAAAACCTGCTGATTAATTGGCCAGTTTTACTTTGAAACTTAAAATTCTCCAGATCAGCAGGCTGGTTTTCTATGCCAAAATGAAAATTCTAAAGATATCCTTCTGACTGAATGATTGATTACTCAGTGTTGGGCAATTTTGACAGGAGTAGTTTGTTTGCAAGAGAAGTTCTGTACCTGTTTTCAAACAATCAAACTCATGTGGTTTATTATCCCATCCTATTTTTTTCTCTGCTATGTGTATGCATACATGAAAGCGGAAGCTTTGCAAATATATAAAAAAAAAGAAAAATCTCCTAATGACTAACAAAATGTGGAGTAGTGTTTGATAGTTCTTCTAGATAAGCTCATAATAAGCTCATGTGCTAAAATTGCTAATCCTTCCAATCCTTCCACAACACCTGCTCGACTTCTTTGAGCTTAGTTTGGCATCTGTGGTCCGTGGCGTCTCCATCGCGCCCTTCTTCATAGGCCTCATCTTCAAAGTCAGAAGAAGACTCTATCGTCACGAGCTCCGTATCTCGATTCCTTCCAGTTTCTCGTAAGTTCGGCATAGCACTGTCTGCACCCATGCAGATTAAAAAATTGGCATTTTCTCCTTTCCTTTGGATTGCATGATGCTAGGGCTTCAACCTTGGTCATACTTGGGGACTTCTTTTCCTTTCTTCGGCATCGAACCTGATTTACGAGCCCTTAGAGCTACCCTACATATGACCCTCGTCCTCTTTCTGCTTCCTTTTCGCACATCAGGTGATCCCTCTATCAGAGTTTAAGGGTTATCATATGTGTCATCCAGGGAACTCTCATGCTGTCTAGCATCTGATCTGCCACCAGATGGTGGCATTGAAGGTGTAGAGATAATCATATCTGTAGCCTCTCCCGGTGCCCCATAAGCCTTTAGCATGTCTTGAAGAGTCGACACCATGTACTTTAGGCTATGAATCATCTGGTAAGCATCTTTCAATACCCACTCAGAACCTACAAATGAAACTTATACGATCGGGGTCGTGACAATAAAAAAGAAGAAGAAGAAGAAGAAGAAATGAAAAGGTAAAAGAGTCGAGATATTAACCCCTTCATCTTGGCCAACTCTTTTAGCCCCGACACGCCCTCATCCCTCTTCAGCCTAGTGATCTTCTCAGTCTCGAGACTCTTTCCCCTCAGGATAATGGGCATTGTCTAGGAAGGGAAGGCATGCTTTCTGCGCTTGCCTCTTTTTTAGCCTTCCCTTTCTTTTCTCTCGCCGTCCGAGCACGTTGAATCTTCTTCGCCCACTCGGCAGTCAAAGAAAGAGCCATATCCTCCTAGATGAACACCACATATGTCCTTGGATTATTCGGCCATCTCCAGGAGGATACTGATATCCCCTCCGCAATGTCTTGCACAACCCTCGGTCCAAAGTCATTTTCTTATACACTTTAACGGAAAGGGAAAGCTGGGATCCCGATCTTAACATCTGATTGGTATTAAATAGCACACGCTTGCTGAAAATAGAACTCTTCGTGGGGAGATCCCACTAGCAGAACCTGGCATTGGTGAGTTTTTATTCCTCCACATACAGTTCCTTCCCCACACCATTTTGACAGTGATTTCTACAAGGAAAGAATGAGTTTGAAAGGAAGAAGCAAACAATGATGTGAATATTTGAGCCAGAAAGTTACCGACCGTTGAACAAGGTTGTTGAAACCATCCGGATGCTCCCATGGATGCACTAGTCCGCTCCTCTTAATGATTCCACTAGAACATAGCCGGTTTCGTCTTGGTTTCCTGTCCTTCAGCCAGTCGCGGTGAACGCAACCATAGGACCTCGAAAGCCTAAATTTGTGATCAAGAAAAGAAATGAATGAGAATATGCTAATGGAGTTATGTAAAGGATAAATATGGGCCATGGTCGGTGTACCCCAATCATACTCCCCGATCTGGCCTACATCCTTTAGTGCCCTCAAACACAATAACTGTACAGAGTCATCCTTGTAACTGAACATGGGTTCCCCGAGCACGTATAGTAGAAACCCTCAAACGTATTGATCTACAGTTACCTCATTGGCACCCTCCAATTTCACACCTTCATAACATGCTTAGAGGCTACCTAGTAAAATCGAGTCTATTTTCTTGTAAGATGATACGAACCCTAGTAACCACGCCACAATTGCGGTCTCGGTCAATGTCATATGCACAGGGGATCGACTTACCTTTTACCCGAAAACTTGTATTCCCAAAATTGTACGGGATGAGAGTCGCTTCCCCGAATGGAAAGTTAAAAGTGTTGGTCGAATCCTACCAGCGCTTCACCAGACTCGGGAGATGCCTTTTTACTGCGGGTAAAAGCATGCAAACTGCTTAGGAAGATGTCAAAGCCAGTATCAACTATTCAATCTTCTAGCGCATTTGGTAATTTATTCTTCTGTTGACGTGCCAAACTCGGCGAACCCTACATCTAATGTTTAAGGAAGGGGTTGCATGCAATTACAGCAAGGAAAAAGAATTATTTAAGAACCGACCAGTTTATGCATGTAAGTTATAAAGACAAATTGAAAAATAACATGCGGGGCCATGGATTGCATGGGAGAATCTCAGATTGGTTATTCCCTAAGGTGTGTGCAAGAATAAAAATTAGAGGTTAATGGTTAAATACAAACCTAAATTGTGAAGAACAAGTTACTGAGATGAGTAACTTGGTTCAGAGTAAGAAAAGAATGGTCATTGGTTCATTGGTTTGAATTGGAGATTTGATGGCCTCCTTCATGTACTCTCCTAATTTTCTAAAACTCCATTGTCATGAGGATGAGATTCGGGGAATAAGGAAGATTATTTGGATTTATAGCAAGCAAATTGAGTTGGAGAGGAATTAGATTATGTAATTTCCTTCTTGGACTGGGAACTAAAAAGAAGAGGTATGGTTTAATTAGAATTAGGCTTTGCAAGAAAACCCTAAAATTGCAAAATTAGTGCCCAGTTTCTGAACGGAGAAGCCGGCTGGTTTTTGTCATCTAATTTAATAGCTCTCTGATCATCCCACCGATTTCCCTTTTATTCTTCCAACTTTCTGATCAATCGGCTGGTTTTCCTGTTTTTCTCTTTTGTTTTTCCAACTCTTTAATCAACCGGCCGGTTCTAGAACTTTTTAAAATTTCTTTTAAATAATAGTGAAAAGCCAACCGTTCCAAAAAAAATATATCCTTCATGCATGCTTGTGTGTTTGCATGAAATTCTTTCATGTTTCCTGAAGAAATGTTCGAGTGTTTTCTACGACATTTGTATGCATCTATGCCTGCATGCTTGTATGTCATTTTTTCCTAAATTATTGGTGGATCTAATGATCCTTCGAATTTGTTGCCAAGTTCATCGATGTTGTACGGTGTAAGGCTAGTTCAACATCCGTGCTTTGTTGCCAAAAACAACACTTTCTCCGTATTACTTTGAGATGTGAATTGATATATTTGGCACTCAATGAGCAACTGTCATTGGACATTCTTGGCTCCGGCTTTGGGTGATGTTTCCAAAGCTTTCATCCTTGTATCTAAGCGACCAACGGCTTGAGGGCATTGTTGAATCTGGCTCTTGGCTATAAGCCTTACTTTGACTATGCGACCAAATGCTTGAGTGCGTTGTTGGCCCTGCCTCTTAGTCAAACATTTACTCTGTCCGTCGATCACTCAAGTCGATTTGGTGGCTTCGACAACCGACATAATTATTATTCTTTTTGTATATCTAGACGACCATCCAAATTGATTTGGTGGCTCTGTCATCTAGATTAAGGGCTCCGTCCGTCGACCGTTCAAATTGATTTGGTGTCTCTAGCAACAGACATAGTTATTATTCTTTTATCTATATCTAAACGACCATCCAAATCATCCAAATCGATTTGGTGCTCAGATAATAGTCTGAGTTATTATCCTTTGTGTATATTTAGACAACCACTCAAATCGATTTAGAGGCTCCCACATCTACATATAGGCCCTTGTCTGTCAATAATTCCATCAACCCGCTAGTTCTTTTTATGAGGCACAAACGGGATTTTAAGGGTGGGGAGTCTTATTTTCCACATCGACCTATTTTGATTCATCTGGTATCTAATTATATGAGTTACCGAAACTTACAAAGTCTTCCTTTTAAAGATCCAAGAAATTTCAATACCTGGATAAGACTTTGTAATAGATTTGGTGGCTCCAGTAACAAGCAAATGTTATTTTTTGCACTCTTATCAGTATCCTTGGATGACCAATTATTGTTACCGTTGGCTCTGGCTTCTAGGGATACAATTTTTTCTGGCAACCAATCGTTCTTACTGTTGACTCCGGCTCCAGATAAAGGTTGAGTTTAATTTTTCTTATGGTATAGTTCAACGACCAATCTTTGTTATTATTAGCTCTACCTCGAACAATATCCCCGCCCTTCCCGAACTACGCTGGCATGATTCCTTTTTAGAAGATGTGTGTTTTTCGTGTGTGCAAGATTATTCGTGTGTGCGTAAGTGGGTGGGTGTGTGACTGTGTGTGTGCACGATTGATTGTGTGTGTGTATGCGCGCGCGCGTGTGTGACAATTTGTGCTCTGTGTCCATGATTGATTTTGTGTATGGGGGTGGGTGGATGTTCAGTGTATGCATGATTGATTGTGTGTGTGGTGTGACCATGTTTGCTCAATGCGTGCATGATTGATTGACAGTGTGTGTGCGTGAGTGCGTGTGTGTGTGTTCAGTGTGTGCAAATTGATTGTGTGTCTGTGTGTGGGGGATTGATCGTGTGTGTTTCCTATGTGCGCGCGATTGATTGTGTGGGTTGGGGGGGGGGGGGGGTATGTGTAGGTGTTTTGTTGAGTAGTAGATCATACTCATATCTCGTATAGCAGATGGAAGATGTATCCCTTGCTTTGTTAACTGCAAATTGGAGTCTAATATCGATTTGAAAAAACAAGGACTGAATTTCTGATGAGTTATCAGAATGAAAGACTTCAATGAAAATATAGGGAGTTATGGTGAGAGAATGATTAGCCTGAGCGGATTTTGGCGCATGAAGTCGTAAAGGAGTTTTTAAGTCATCTGTGTAATTTGTATAGATCCCTATATACCCTTGAAGGGGGCATATATGTGCTTTTGTAGAACTAAGTAGAATTTAAAAGTTTAGTTAACCAGATGATCACAATCAAAAGACTACATAGAGATTACATTGGTTAGACTCCACCTGTCTACGTCCAGTCCCTGAGCACTCTAAACAAGGGAGACCCCTACTCGAGCATTTCATCTCCAAGCTAGCTTCAGGTGCTAGCTTAAACCTCAGTACAGCTCAGAACCTTTACAAGGTTCATAAATAATTACAAATGATAAAAATTTTACAACTTGAAACTCTTACACAACTTACAGTTCTTGATAAGTAGATTTTACAATAAACAATAGTGAGCTAAGCTTTCTTAGGCGGGAAGAACTTAATCTCAAACTAGCTTGACTAAGAAGTTTGTTCTACAAAGTTTCTCAAAGAATTTCTCACTCGGAAACTTATGGTGAAATAAATGTGCAATGAGAGAGATAAAAAGCTTAGAGAGAGTTTTTTTAGACAATTGAATTTTTTTTTTGAAACTCTCAAGTGTCCATTTTAAAAACATAGAAGATATGGTCGTTGAAAAGTATTAAAGGGACAAAACAATCTAATAAATCAGTTAATCAAGAACCAATTTGGTTGAATGACTTTAGTTTAGAACCAAGGTTTAAAGCGACTGCACAAAACAATCGAACGAAATAGAGAATCGGTCGAATGAGTTCCAATTCATTCGGATGGAAGCTAAATGCCGTTGAAGGAAAATGTTTATAAACAACATTTTTGACACCGAAGGATTTGGTAGGAGGAATCCACATTTCCTTCGACGGCTAAGTTCAAAAGGTTTGCTCAACGATTTTGATTCTGAAAATAGTTTTGAGAAGGATTTTAATAGCTAAACATTTCTGATTCAGTTCTTTTCAATTTGTCTGTTAGATCTTTAAGAAAACTTAGCTAAAGTTTTTACGAAGGAAGTAAGAAAGCAAGTCTATAGTCCGAGGTTGTCATCAAGTGGTCCACACTATTTGCGTAACTATATTTCATTGTAACCTGAAATTGTACTTGATGCACACGTTAGATAAACCTCAGGTCAATAAATTGTAATCATCAAAATAAAGAAGGTAAACTTGAAGGCCAACAATCTGCACTTGGAGATAGAGAGTATATATATGTGCAAATGTTTAAATGCTGGTCTCACCAGTAATTACTATTATTTTTTTGGGAATTCACGAGAAGTTTTATTTATTTAACATATGTTTAATGTTAAGTGACTCTCTCACAAGTATCAAAGTGCAAGAGGTTTGACAAAAATATCGGCTCATGATTTCATAACCAGTAAGAATTACTAAAGAAAGCATATGACTATTAACTGAAAAAACAAATGTCATGCAAGCCTTGTATTCCCTTGTCAAAGTAAACATTGTACATATTTGCTTATAAAACAGGGCTACATACCATGTTTTTAGTTCAGGTGCATGGAGATTATGTTAAAGAAGCTAAGTTGTACACATGCAAAGACGGGTCGATTGTTAGAATCCAGGAAACAAAAGGCATTAGACATTTTATTTAGCCCTCACAATCTTAGCGATGCGCAATTGTACCTAGTTCTAAAAGTTTACGTTAATCTTTGTGTGTTTTAAGTTTTGCCAGATGTAGATTACTCTCGTTAGCTATCTATGGGGCACTTGCGAAGTCTATAAAATGCAATTACTTCCAAATTCTTATTCATGATATTGCTAAACGAGAGCGAGAGAGAGAGAGAGAGAGAGAGAGCTTGACCAATAGTTATTTTAGGATGAATTTCTGCTCGTTAGGAGTAGCAAAAGAATTCGCTTTGTGGTTGTAGAAAGTATGGTAAGTTTGACCCGGGCGTATCTAGGTCATTGGAAGCATCATTAAATGACTTACTATTTTATAAAAATGTTTATGATTTTATTCGGTCTTTATTTGGTTTGATTGAGAGTGATATCTTGCAATCCTTTTCAAAATCAAATCGTTGTTGCTTTTTGCCTTCATGCGTTAACTTTTATATAGCTCGTTATCTTGATACAACTTTTATGGCCCCATAACTACAAACTAAATGCATACTTTCATTTAACTATATTCAAGCGAAGTATTGTTTGAAAGCAACAGTAGATTACAAATTATATAACACGCAATTATATAAAACTTTACTTGTTTTCATTCTCATGTGCAACGCAAGCACATGCATTATTCTTATTCTAATAAAAAGTGTTTGAGTACTCTTGTTTCTTTTTGTGCTTGAAAACAAGAAAAAATATACTCACCCGTAGGCTAATTACACTCGCTACCTTTACGCATAAAAATTACCCTCGCTACCCCTCACAGTAGGATTTGCATCTCGATTTTTCCCAACGATGATCTTTCCTTCCATTTAATTTAGGTTACAGTAAACTCAATTAACCAATAGAAATCCAGAGTCAATTCGTACAAATAGTTCTTATTGGCCTCTAATTAAAATTTTCAAAACCCAGAACCCAATTGGCCAAAATCCCCAAGAATAAATCTTCAATAAAATGGTATTCGTAAAAAAAAATAAAAATAAAAATAAAATCAAACAACACTAGATTCTTGACGATAAGAAAACTTCATGGTAGATACTTTCTAAGCCTCCCCAATGTGCAATAAGCCATGGTTGAACCCATCTACCGCGACCAATTCATCCTGACCTGAACTGGCTTCGATCTTTCCCTCTATCGGCATGTAGATCCAGTGTGGATTTGAATTTTCGAATCTCATGACGCCTCATGTTTGTTTTTTCTTTCTCGTAGTTAATTGCGGTTTTGAAATTAGTGCTTAAAGAATTTTGGGTGATTAGATATAATTTTGGGCGATTAGATACCCTAAACTATTAATCAATGGCACTTTTGTCGGGCCTAAAGGCATGAAGTGCAAATTTGACGCGTCAATAAAGGTAACTACGTCATTTCACACAAAAAATTAACGCCATCCATAAAAAACCAAAGATATTCAGGTGTTGGTGTGCTTTAACATATGCTAGCGATAACGAGTGTACTAAGCCAAAACTTTGAACTTGAGTGTGATTTACCATTGAAAACACATTTTTAAATCAACGTATAACTCGTTGGACGAGTAATAATTGTTTTTATTCCTAAATGGAGAAGTTTCCAAAACTTTTATGTAGTATTTGATTAGGTTTTTATAGAACTGAAAATGGTATCAAACAACTTGATTTTTTTTTTCCAGTTTTCTAGAAAGACAAATTTTGTTTTTTTGTTTTTGTGTATAAACAACCTTTCAGCATTACCCCAAATAACACGTTAAACAACACCTGTTACTTATATCAATTTTCGAAACTTCTTGACATTATCCTTTTTTTTTTTTGGCCCTAAAACAATTAAACAATATGGTACAAATTGGCCTTAATATGTGCACTTTTTGCTTACCAAAACCTGTATTCTTCTGTACTAAAAGAGCAGAAAGCCCAATTGTTAGCTGGGCTAGTGGACTGGACTCAAATCTCAGCCCAAGTTATTTACGAAAAAAACCCAAATGACTCAATGCCCATATTTAAGGAGTTGGGGTCTTCAGGAGAGTCCTACGGGGCCCAATTCACGGACCCTTGGCCCATTTTGATATTCCAAGTGTTCACCGGCAAACTATGGCCCATTTTGTTTTATGTTTTCATTTTCATGATTTTCATGTTCAGTTTGAAAATCCGTTCACATACTTTTATCATTTTCACCAAAAAAAATTTAGCTATTTTTTTTTATATTGGGTTAAGTTTGAGTGAAAAAGCCGAAAACACCTTTGAGGTATTTTCAGTTTTTGTTACTATTTGAGTAATTTTATCCAAAAAGAAAACAGAAAATGGTAAAAGTATGCAAAAAAAATAAATCTTTTTCATCATCATTGCTAAAAACAGAAAACGAATTTCGTAAACGTACGGGGCCACTTTCTAAAAACTAGGATCTTTAGTTTTTTTTTTCTTTTTCTAAACAGGCAATCGAACTAGTGAAATGGCTAATTATAAGGGTGCGTAATTAGTCACTGAACTTTTGCATAATTTAGAAACACGTAGTAAACATAGAGAGCGCACATGAATTGAACGTTGCACAACCAAATGGGGTCATCGCCTTAAAAGTACGAAAAAGTGAATCATGTCTCTGTCGTTTTCTGTCGTTATTGTAAAAGGGGAAAACAAAAAAAACTTTCAGATAAGATATATGGCCGTGTAATAGTTTAAGCTATATATGCGTTTTTCCTCGATTTGAGTTTTGTGTGTAAGAATAATTGGATCCATTAGATTAAGTGTTCATTTGAGATTGGAAAGGATGACATGTGGTAATCATGCACCATAAAAAAAATATGATATTGAAGTATAACTTTGTGTGACGACCGAAAATAAAAGAGAGTATAACTTTGAATACCTATGTTTATGAAGCAAAAGATGATACACAAAATATCTTGTAACCCGAACAGATATTAACAGATCATCTGTACAGGCTTTATCATATATGTATTTGTACTCCTATCTCTTTAAAGGCGGGTTTCTCTCTCTAGCTCTCTCTTTTTTTTAAACCAAAAATAGATATTAACCTATCAAAATATATGTCATCTCTAGATAAATGCAAATGCAAAGGCGAACAAATATTTGAATTTTGTAATATTCATCTACAGTCCTAGTTGTTGTGCGTCACTTTTTTGTCTTTCCAATTCCAACAAATAAAGGGGTACATATACAATTATGTTGGAAGCTTGAAGAAGCAAACTGGTAACCATCAGTTAAAGGTAGCTCGCTCACATCACGTTCTACCATATATGGACATGTTCTAACTACTAGATTGGCCTAGTTTAAGGGCTATAAAACTAAGGGTTAATTACACTTATGTCCCTGAGGTTATAGGATAATTACATGCGTGTCCATAAGTTTGGAAAATAGGCACTTATGTCCTTTGACCTAACGAAATACAAGAATGCATAACGGTTTAGAAGAAATGACCGTATTGCCCATGACTCCAAATGTAATTTATTGAAATGCCACCCATCTCAATTCAAACCAATCTTCCTATTACACTAAGGATCCACAGGCCACCAGGTACCACCTCCACCTGCAAGACCCTTCAAGATCTCACCTACGGTCAGATCTAAGGTACCACCTCCGGTGGCTTGAAGCAGTGGATCGCGACAGTGGGTCGTCGTGGTATGCGGTGTTGGGATGGTGCGTATGTGGTGTTGAGGAATGACGGTGGTGCGATTGGGGTCCCGGTGGCATGTCGCGGTGGCTTGTCGAGGCAGAGGCTTGTGGTGGGGCATCGCGACAGTGGCTCGCAGCGCGGGTGTTGAAGGAGGATTAGGGTCACAGCTATGGAAGATGGATTTGAGGGAGGATTGAGTCGGGGCTTTTGCGGCGGTGCGGGTGAACGGGGCTGCTCTGTGTGGTTGAGGCTGCGGCGGGGTAAACGGCGCTGCCATGAGTTGTTAAGGTCGCCGGCGGCGGGGTGGGGGGGGGAGGTGTCGGCGCCGGGGTGGGGAATGAAGGCTGTGTGAAACCTAATCCTAAATTAGGCTTTGGCAACCCTTGAAACCCTAATTTGAAAATCCTAACCCTAAATTAGGCTTTGAAAATCTAATTTGAAAATCCTAATTCTAAATTTAGTGAAAACCTAAGTTGAAAACCCTAAGTTTCAAGAATATTAGGATTTCAAACACTAATTTTTAAAATTAGGGTTTGAAAACCCTAATTGAAAATATAAAGTACAAGGGTAGTATTGTCATTTAAAAAATACGTATTGATGACATCACCGAAAAAGTACACTTTTTGGACGGATACTTGATGGATGGACTCAAGTGTTACCTTTTTAACGTTTGTGGACACGGTTTGTTACCTTTTGAAACTTTGTGTCCTTGACTGTAATTACACCTAAACCTCAGGGACATAAGTGTAATTAACCCTAAAACTAATGATGGCCTTTTCCAACTAATATATATTTATCCAGATAATATCACCTTCTATATTTATTGATTTTTCGAGAATAAAAAAGAGTTATACTCATGAAATTAGGTCACACCATCATGCATTCTTATTATTGAATCCACACGAAACCAGACGTAGGTTCACACAAGTATTTAAGCAACCCACAAAAAAATAAAAAAGAATGCTTTTATATAATACTAGTAACGCCATTTGGCTAATTAAAAGATGTAAAATCCATTAGTTTATTCTAAAAGTAATTCTTTACAAAATTTCCGATTATTAATAAGCATATACACACACACATTCATCGGTAGTTAATCCAAAACCCTAAGTCAGCCAGATCCTTCAGTTTAATTTGCAGTTAAAAACTAGGTCAACAATGGCTTAATTGGGATGATGCCCACGACGCCGAAGACTTTGAGGACAAATTATGCAAATTTTATAGTAAATGATTGTGAATAAAGAACGGGGAAAGACACAGACCCAAAACTAAATCTATGTACAGCCACCCTAGACCGTTTCTTTGTCTCCCTCATGAAGTTTGAATGCTTTGTCAGGGACACTCTTACTCACCAACATGTGAGGGGGAGAGAGAGAGAGAGAGAGAGAGAGAGAGACTTCTTCAAAGGGAAGGAAGAGAATCGTACAGTAGTTAACCAGCATGCATGAATATTACTCCATCTCCCCCGTTTCGATGCAATTCCAATCTAGTGACAATGTCATGGGGGGATGAACTTTGAAGTCCATACCTGATAATAACAATGAATACTGATGAAATGAAAGGGACTCTACCTATAAATTACACAAGGAAACACAATATTTGATGCCAATGACAACATATTTATTTAAATCTTAAAAAAGAATCCAAGACCTAGCAGTTTGTGACAAACTCATAAATGCCAAGTGCAGGGCGGCCGCTTGGAGATATCAGCGTTGAATCACACAACGAGTTTGACATGTAATGTCACATGCTTTAAATTTGAACTAACCTTAACATCGCTTAGAGGGATCTATTGAAAAAATAGTATGGCGGCCTCATATAAGTGTAGCTGGTCATATATGCATAAGAATGTACTTACGTCCGTGATAGCTTCCTCTCTCTTTTATTATTATTATTTTTAACCATAAGGTATAAGCTGAAATCAAAACACTTCTCTTAAAACGAAAATAAATTACAGTAGATGTTATTTGACCTCTATAGATCTTGTGTCGCTTTTCGAGGCACTAACGGTCAAGCTTCAGAATTAAGATCCCAATGGACCTAGTGCTTGCCACGTGTGTAACGCGCTATTTTTGTAAAAATATAAATAATAAAATCTAAAGCTTATACGCACCAATGAAGGTGTGCCCTTGATCTCCTAGCCACGGGCCTCGAGGCATTTGTCCCAACCTTCCTCTCCCAAGCCCCCTCAATTAACTGCCCACCATACAATGCCCTCTTTTCACACACCCCCTAGCTGCTTTCCCCTAGATCGACCTGATGGCACACTAACCACGAGTAGCTATCGGGTGGGGGAGTGTCGTTTCACTCCCCAACTCACACCTTTCCAACCCCGCAAGAACACCCTCCATCATCGAACCCTTCTCCAAGCCACCTCCATAGCTAACCTACCTCACACACACATACCACCTAGCGATATTCATTTCACCTGCTATGACACCAACACTACACTCATGGGTTCTACACCCTTACTACTCAACTCAAGGAAATCCATCTTGGGACACATCTAGCTATACACATGCTCCATCCTTAGACATTTGGGTATTTCAAACACTTATCTAGCTTATGGCTCCTTTAGAGTTCCATGCTTCATAACAGTCGTCACTATACCCAGTGACGCTCAACTGTATTTGAGCGCCATTTTCACGCTATGTGCCCCTAGCATTACTTTTGCTGATCTCGCCTATCTGTCGTCTCCATATTATGTGCCCCCGTGCAACACTCCTTATTGTGCTTATGCGCCACCTTCATTGGGCGTGCCCTCGGCACTGCACACAGTTCGCCCTACACGTACGTTGAGCCACTTATACAAACATGCTTCTGGCATGCTGCCATGCTACATAATTGCAGTGTTGGTCCATCTCTCCACCAACATGCTTCGGCCCGCTTTGCAGGGCACGTGACACTCCAAGGGCTCCACTCCATAAGAACCCTTGGCGATAGGCTAGGTTTGTTCTTTGGGAAAATATATCTGCCTTGGGCGACTCGCATGACACTAAGCAACCCCGAGCTATGACCCCATCACACCCACGTTACTTTTGATTATCAACGCCTCCAGGATCATGACCTATGGGTTAATTCGAGATGAGAGCATGTCTCCAGAGGGCATCATGCCTAACTTGCCTTGCCGACAAACTTCGGTCCTTCTCCACCACTATCTGCTTCACCATGTCTCCTAATGCCCCCATGGTACTCAGTATGACTATTGGTCCGGTGGCTAGATCGAGAGCATTCTCTCTGGCCGTACAATATTGTGTGAGTCGGTCTCCCTAAACAGACATGTTGAAGCTGTGCGGGGTAAGCTAAGTGAGTGTGGATGCTTGGTGGTCCTACAATGTGTTATTTGATGACTTTTTCACAATTAATGACACTTTGTAACTAAGTGCAAGCACAATTTTTACAAAAGAACTATTAGAAATATCACCAAGTATGGCCTTTTAAAGTAAATGACGGGCAAAATCATCAATAGCTATCATAAATAGCTCTCTTGCACTCTTAAGGTATTCATTTATTTAACAAAAAAGTTGTGGACCATGACCCATGTTCTTCAATTTTTCCACTAAGATAGGTGGTACCTAACGAGACGAAAGGATTCCAAAAAATTAGTTATTACTTGAAGCAAAACAAACATATGTAATCACTTGTTATAAAATATACGTTGTACTATGTTTTTATTTTCTTGACATAACAAAACAATAATGGATATAAAAGGTTTGCTAACTTTCTTCCCAATTTAATGAAGAAATTTTTTCTCAATAGAATTCTAACATTTGACCATCAAACCCATGTTCTGTTGAATACACTCATAGCAATAAACAGTCTTTGGAAAACTTCTACCAGCAGGCATCAATGTTGTTTCAGAATCATTTAGTGTACCCATCAATTTTAGGCTGAATTGAACTTTGAACAAACAATGAGCCCCTAACTTGATTTGGAAATGAAATGAAATTATATATTGTTCAGTGGTCACAAGTTATTATTGAACCACAGATGTGCATGATGAGGAAGTAGCCCCCCTCCCCGGAAAAACAAAAAACTACATGTACTTTCGCAGTTATATTCTACCCGTGTGTGGATAGTTTCCTCCGCCAACTCATTGCATGATGTACTGACAACTAATGCAATAAAATTAAATATTTGATTTGGTTAACTTCTAACATGACACATGTGAATTCAACATCTCATATAGTCACGAATTGATGAAAATAACATGATTTAGGAATAATATTCAGTGTTCCAAGCCACCACATAGCTATATCTCATCCACAGTTATTTAGGAAGAGTGAAATGCATCAATGACAGGTGAATCTTATGCCTAGTGTCAAGTTGATTTTTGTACTCACGTTTATATCAGACTGACCATTGAAGTCATTAATTGATCCAACCGGATCGTGCTATAAGCTTCAATTAATCTCAGGCCCGTTAAGCACCCATGTTGAGGCACATAAGGCTTATGTAAGGCGCAAAATTGTCAAAAGAAAAAAATAAAAATAAATTCTTCTAGCTTTTATTTTCTATAGTTTTGGTCCAACTCACCTGTATATATTCATCATCTTCCTCAACCACTCACATATCAACCACCACCACGCCACCAGTACCCCATACCCACCTCCACTACCACCACTACCCCATACCCACCTCCACTACCACCACTACAAGCTCACTACCCAAAAGATCTTGATACCAACCCAAACCGCAACCCATCACAACTACAACACTATCATCTAAGGGAGCAACTTGGGCTGGACAACTCGTGTCAGCTTGTAAAATTTGGGCAAGAACTTACTTTATAGAGATTCTGGTGGACATGGGCATGAAATTTTGAACCTGTAAAAAATATGGGCTGGACAAGAAAAAAGATTTATAAAGACCCACCTAGCCTATCCAGCCTTTATATACTGTAAATTGTATATTTAACTTATGTGTACAAATGTGTGTACGTGTGTGTGTGTTTTTTTTTTTTTTTTTTTTTTAAAATTCTCTAACCATATGTATTAATTTGAAGACCTTGAATACTTCTTCTTTTCTGCTGTTTCTTATCATACGATATGATGATTAGACTTCATAAGAGTGTATTTGGAGGCTGTTGTCTTTTTCTTTTTATTTTATTTTGTCCTAAAACTTTATTTTCATACTTATATTTAAATCCATTTTGAGATTTCATATTACTTTCTTCATTATCATGACTAATTAACAGACTTGAATGGTAATTGGTATGCTTAAAGATGAAATAAACAAAAATTCATGACTAATAAGTAGACTTGGATGGTAATTGATACGATTAAAAAGTAAGTAAATAAAAACTAATTTGTAACCATAGACAATCCGTACGTAGGCAACCCGTGTTTAGTCAGCGCCCACCCAAATTTTCTTGGTTTGGGGCATTAACTGATATTATTTGGCCGTAGATCGGCTGAGCTCGACATTGGTACGAGTTTTTAGGAGTTGGTTCGGTACGGTCTGACTCTTGGGCCCGTTCAACCCACCTAATTTGTAGCTCTACCATCATCCCATCATGCACCATACAAAAATAAGATATTGAAGTATAACTTTGTGCGAAGACCGAAAATCAAAAAGTGTATAACTTTGTATACCTATGTTTATGAAGCAAAAGATTATACACAAAATATCTTGTAGCCCGAACAGATATCAAGAGATCACACGTAGGCTTTATCATAAATGTATTTGTACTTCTATCTCCTTGGAGGCGGGTTTCTCTCTTTTGTTTCTTTTAACAAAATAGAGATATTAATCGATCAAAATATATATTTCATAACATCATCTCTAAATAAATGCAAATGCAACGGTGAACAAATATTTGAATATTTGAATATTCATTTACGGTCCTAGTTGTTGTACGTCACTTTTTTGGTCTTTACGGCAAATAAAGGGATACATAAACAGTTATGTTGGAAGCTTGAAGAAGCAAACTGGTAGCCATCAGTTAAAGGTAGCTCGCTCACATCACGTTCTACCATATATGGACATGTTCTAACTACTGGATTGGCCTAGTTTAAGGGCTATAAAACTATCCAGATAATATCACCTTCTATATTTATTGATTTTTCGAGAATAAAAAAGAGTTATACTCATGAAATTAGGTCACACCAGCATGCATTCTTATTACCGAATCCACACGAAACCAGACGTAGGTTCACACAAGTATTTAAGCAACCCACAAAAAAAATAAAAAAGAATGCTTTATATAATACTAGTAACGCCATTTGGCTAATTAAAAGACTTAAAATCCATTAGTTTATTCTAAAAGTAATTCTTTACAAAACTTCAGATTATTAATAAGCGCGCGCGCGCGCACACACACACACACACATTCATCGGTAGTTAATCCAAAACCCTAAGTCAGCCAGATCCTTCGGTTTAATTTGCAGTTAATTAAAAACTAGGTCAACAATGGCTTAATTGGGATGATGCCCACGACGCCGAAGACTTTGAGGACCAATTATGCAAATTTTATAGTAAATGATTGTGAATAAAGAACGGGGAAAGACACAGACCCAAAACTAAATCTATGTACAGCCACCCTAGACCGTTTCTTTGTCTCCCTCATGAAGTTTGAATGCTTTGTCAGGGACACTCTTACTCACTAACATGTGAGGGGGAGAGAGAGAGAGAGAGAGAGAGAGAGAGAGTTCTTCAAAGGGAAGGAAGAGAATCGTACAGTAGCTAACCAGCATGCATGAATATTACTCAATGATCTTATTTAAAATTCCAAAATTATCTCTCAGAATAAAATACTAAGTTGACCTTTTCCTCCCGAAAATGACCTTTTATAAATTCTAAATTTGTAAAATAAATTTTCAAAAATTTTAAACCTACTAATCCTACTTAAGTTTCAAAAATATCTCTCACAAAATGATAATAAGTTGACCATAGCCTCCTTTGAGATAATCTCATTTTATGAAACTTAAAATTTGACAATTATCTCTACGGTGAGTCTTTCTCTCTATCACAAATCACTTCTCTCTTTTACTGCTTTATTTTTTTTTATTTCATCTAGCCGTCATATTTTGTTCACTTGGGATATCAACACTCATTTTGTGACACAAATGACCCTCTCCACGTTTCTTATTCTTTATTGTGCCGATATTTTTTGTCGATAGAGATTTGTTTGCGATGTTCATAGTTCTTCAATTAAATTTTCACTTTCTCATTGTTAGATTTTGTTGAATACGACGGTCATTCACGTGTTTCACTCTTAGAGGAAACAATAACCTAAATTGAACGTTATACTTGGCGGTTGCTGCGTGAATGGCTAGGACCAGCGAAGGTTTTCTCCTCCATGATATTAAACAATGTCCTACTCTTGAACAGCCACGGTGGTTATGGTTGGAGTGGATGGTTACCTGTAATCATGCCCACTAATACAACTTGACTGCTTACACAATGCACCTCAACAAAAATGGCCTGGTATATATGTACTACAAGTACCATTTGAACTGGTATGTTTCTTAATATATGTTCTTGATCAGATCGCGTTGAAATGGTGCCCTAATATACAAACAATCACAATGAAGCTGAAGGCCTCGGCGTGCCAAGTGTACGTCCCACAATGCTCATGACTCCACAGATAATTCTCTAGGAACAAATATATTATGGATCATCAAACTGTCAACACATAGTATATAATTAGTATAAGGGGTTGACAAATGTATAAGATTAAAGTTAGGGTTTGATGATAGCTTTGTTTATTGAAGTCATCTTCCTTAACCCTCAAACTATGCCTACAAATCAGTGTATTTACCTTAATCACCTGATCCCTTCCCTTGTCATACAAGAGCATGTCATGTGTTAAAAGTCAGAGGGAGGGGCTGCAAGATAACGGTTCGTGATAGTCAACATGTGACCGGTGGTAGTCGGCAGAGGTTTATATTAGAAGCAAAATGCAGCCACAGAAGCTAGCGTTTAATTAGCTCATGCGTAGGACATGGTATCAAACATGACATCTATGTCACATGCAAAAACAAACTTAAATACAAAAGACGGACTGAATGAGAAAATTATAAAAAAATAGTTCGTTATTGTTGGAAAAATCATTAAAAGTCCCATTGATAGCCCTATATATATTCTGACACATTAATTAGTTTAGCGAGAACAATATATTGCATTCCGAATAGTTGGGTAAGTTAAGACTTGGGGTTGTAAACAATGAAGAGTATAGATAGACATGTAAAGCAATGAGAATGCCTCACCTGAAGGCAGAAGGTGTATGCTTCTGTTGTGGGTTACCAATACCTAACAGAACATTGACCTTGTTTTTAATTCTATACCATCTCGCCGTCCAACACCTTAGACCAGCGGCTACCCTGTATTAAACTTGAAATTAACGGCTAAAATATTAAGAGTTGACATCCAAGGTGGCGGGAAGCCTAACAAAATGGCTATAAATAGGCTTGCCAACCTCCTCCATCACCACAACCTTTCCAAGTCAATAATCCTACACTTCAACATCCCTCTCTCTCTCTGCTTACTTCTATGGCGATCCCGGTGATTGATTTCTCAAAGCTCAGTGGGGAGGAGAGGGCCAAGACGATGGCTCAGATTGCCAACGGGTGTGAAGAATGGGGATTTTTCCAGGTACATTAGTGACATGTTAAGTTGAAAATGCTTTCAAAATCATGTTGCATGAGGCACACCTTCCTGCAACCTGCTCAAATCATAATCTACACACACACACATATAACATCTTTCGTAGTGTAAGCACATCTACAAAATAGTCATGTTCTAGACGTACTGAAGTTATTGATGAACGAAACTGAGAGATGCATATAAAAATATGCAATCAACCTAGGTTGCATGACATTGTTTTCCTTGTTTCGCAAAACCTTGTTGAGAAACGCAAGGATATGTATTAGAAATTTCGCACAACAAAGCAGTATGTATTCACCAATGATAGTATGTTAGAGATATTTCTAGTCTCTCCCCACATCAATTACATTCCTAGAATCTAGACTCTCAACTTTCTAAGCACTTCTTAGTAGATCACGTACCTAAAACACTTTAGAAGATCTAGATACGTTGCTCCGAGTTATTTTCAAGATTTTCGAAATTACCTTCCAACAACATTAACCAGACCCAACTTTTGTTATAGTTTGTAAACCATGGAATTCCGGAAGAGCTCCTCGAGAGGGTGAAGAAGGTCTCCTCCCGGTGCTACAAGATGGAAAGAGAAGAAAGTTTTAAGGAGTCGACACCGGTTCAGTTGTTGGATGAGTTGGTTCAAAAGAAAAGCGGGGACAAGCTGGAGAATGTGGACTGGGAGGATGTCTTCCTTCTCTCTGATGATAACGAGTGGCCATCAAAGACTCTAGGATTCAAGTAAGTATCGAATTCAAAAGCTAACATTCAAAACAAATAACTCTCACTTAAAAACAATCCTCCTTGTAAAATTTCTTCGCTTGTTGTGGTGTTTTTCATGATTAAGGATAGCATAGAAAATTATGAGATTCATCAATGGTTAGTTTTAGAAAGTGGTCTCTTTTCATGGACTGCTCGAAAAGATACGATGTCACTTTTAAAGGGACGGATGAAGCAGTGTATAATCATATCTAATCCTCAAAAAAAATACTACTAAAGTAAAAGAGGATAAAATTTTATTATGGACTTTATCATCTAACTGGCGAATGAAATGCATAACAGGGAAACCATGGCAGAATACCGAGCTGAACTGAAGAAACTTGCAGAGAAGGTCATGGAAGCGATGGACGAAAACTTGGGCTTACCAAAAGGATACATTAAGAAGGCTTTCAATGGTGGAGAAGGAGATAACGCCTTTTTTGGCACTAAGGTGAGCCATTATCCCCCTTGCCCTCACCCCGAGATGGTGAACGGCCTCCGAGCTCACACCGATGCAGGAGGTGTCATCCTACTCTTTCAAGACGATGAAGTCAAGGGTCTTCAAATCCTAAAAGACGGGCAGTGGATCGATGTGCAGCCTGTTCACAATTCTATTGTCATTAACACGGGCGACCAGATTGAGATCTTGAGCAATGGGAGATACAAGAGTGTGTGGCACCGCGTTTTGGCAATGCCAGATGGGAACAGGCGATCCATCGCTTCATTCTATAACCCATCAGTTAAGGCCACCATAGCTCCTGCACCAGAACTCATGGGAACAGTGAACAAAGAGGTGAATCAAGCTTACCCCGAGATTGTTTTTGGTGACTATATGTCTGTCTATGCTGAACAGAAGTTCCTCCCTAAAGAACCTAGGTTCCAGGCTGCAGTGCGGGCCTTGTAAAAATCCATATATGTGGAACGGTAATGTAGAATGAGGGGATATCGCCTAAACTTGCCATAGTATGAGGGATGTTTATGCAGTTATCCCCCTTTTTGTTCCTTTTTGGGTTTATAAGTAGGGGTAATATTTGCCAAAGTGGGTAAATTCTATAGTTCTGGCTTGTTATTCTGCATCTACAAATGTAGAAGATGACAGTAAGCTTAAGTGTGAGGTTTAATGTGCTTGTTTTCTTATGGTTGTTACCCTTTTTGTAATTTTGGGTGCTTAATGTACTTGTACTCTTTGCTTTGTAAATTTTCAGATCATCAGAAGTACTTTTTCCAGTACTCTTATTAGCAATGTTTTTTTAAGGAATTGCATCTGGCTGGCTTTCTACAATGCTATGAACCACGTGCTACCTTAAATGTCTAATCTTAGTTGTAGGATAATCTAGTTTACAGCTAGTATAACAAATATCATCTGAATCCCGGCCCTTGGTTCATAGTACTCCTGTCATGCCTTGCCCTTAGTCTACAAGAATAAACTTGGTTTTTTCTTGCTAGGCACACTCAGCTGTACAACCCTCATGGTTCGACTGGCATATCAGAGCCTGTTGTAACACTGCTTGGAGTCTGTCAAGGCCAACTGTAGTATTATGTGATTTGACAGCTACTCCGTCCCTCTCAGACTTCTATTATTAAGAAACACTTTTAGGTCCAATTATGCAGCATGTTCCATCGGATGTTTCCTTGTTTATTCAGTTACAGAACTTTTGTGTACCTTTCATTTTGTATCAGGGTTATTAATATTTTATATCGAACAGAGCTGCTCAAGGTTAAGGCTCCGTACATTCAACTATTTCTAGACTGTATTCCGGTAACAATAACTCTCCACACTAGTGGCCAGGATGAAGTACAAGGTGTTATCAAGTTAATGAGAAGGAGATAATGGCTTATGACAAAAAACCAATGTCTTCTATCAAATGTCATAGAAACCACCATAAAAGAATTAGGTTCAAGAAAGCATCATAAACTGATAAGGGCTATTGCAAATACAGAGAGGAGAGTTATCTAAATGTAGAACTAGAACCCAAGGGACAAAATATGTTGACAACCCCCATCACTTGCTTTTTCCTATTTCAAGCAAAACAATTTAAAAACGTAGAGGCTGCAACACCCATAGAGTCAAATCCCTGTTACTATAATTTTCAAACAACTTTGACAAAGACCGAAACTTATATGATATCTTCAAGGAGTAAAGTCAGAGGTCAATTAAATATCAGTTGGACGCCAGGTTTGGAAAACAAATCAGCATGAAGTCAATTTCTATAAACTAAGATTGATAACAGTTTCTGAGGTGTAGAGGAATAGGGATACTCTTGGAGCCAATTCAGTAGACTGCGGGGTTCCAGATCAGATTATTAATACAACAGGAGTTGTTCGGCTGAAAAAAAAAATCAGTTTCCACCAGCTATAGAAGGTGAATTAGTCTACGATAGGAGCGATCTCCTTCATTTTCTTTCGGTTTGTAGAGATTTTGTTCGGACTTCCAGTTTTTTTTGCCTTTAAACAGCAGATGATCCCTTGCAAATGTGACCCTTCTAGTTCTCCATCCGTTAATTTACAGATAAACAAGAAAATTAGTAAGAAGTAGAGGGAAGAAGGCGGTGTTTCAGGCCCTTGACAAGTATAAGCTGGTGCTCTGTGATATACGTACCCTTTCCAAAATCAAAATCTTCAACTTCGAAATCTCAGGAATTAGAGAAAACCACAACAAATTTACTGTGCTACTAATATAAGCAGACCATCATTGACGGACACGAAAAGGTAAGCTCAACAAGGAATCTCTGCGTCATTAGTAACTTACGAAAGGTTTCATCAAAGAGGAGAACCTCCAAGAACAGCCCTTCCAACAACTGCCCTCCCTCCGTTTCAGCATATCTGGAAAGTGACAGCAAGAGCCCAAATCTACCCAGTTCTGCCTTCGCATGCTTGTTTGTGTGCTTCAAAGTGGAGTCATAGGTTCTGAGTATAAATCAAACCAATCTGCAGGTCCGTTGATAATGGTTCCTGCGCTTGTTCTACATTGTTAGGGACATAAACTATTCTCCTTTTCAGATAAATTTTCGATTTCTCTTCTTACCAATGTACAGGGGTACTTTGTTGTTATACTGAGGTTTTCCATTACCAACAGGTAACTAATCCGCCTTAGTTTTTCTAAGGCTATCTCGTGCAGAAATAAAGGATCCTAAAAATGCATATTCTGCTACTGCATTTGCATTTTATGACTTCCAGTTAATTATTTTGTCTAATTAGACCTTTGTGCTGCCATAATTCCCCTTGTCTTTTTTCTTCCCCACCCACATAGCAACCCTCAATTCTGCTCCACCACAGACCACGACATCAACAATCATCACCTCCAGAGATTCAAATACACAACGTCGTTCCTTTTCTGGTCTCAAGATACGATTTATATTTCTTTCTTAACGGAAGGATGAGTGCTTCTCTTTCCAGTCGTTGCATTTCACGAAGCAGACTCGAACAAAAATTACATTAAGAAAAATGGGGAAATTTATGAGCTAACACAAAATTCAGTAAAAATTAGCAGACCCTACTGTTTTATATATATATGTATGTATGTATATGTACCCTTTCTTAGCTGAATTATCTATATCTCTTTCGACCTATGATCTGTACAGTAATTTACAGTATATGAAGAAAAGGCTTCTCAGAAGCTTCACAGGGCTTTCTGATCAAGCCTTTCGTTCCAATTCAGGCAGCGTACCAAACTGCGAAACCAGTCACCCGTTTGGTCACACTTGTTGACCGTTGGAAGTGGATGTTGGCTCATAGACACCCGGACAGAATCTCCTCTCGAGAGTTGCTGCCTTCTTTTTCCGTCAAAGGAAACCCAGGCATTGCTTCGTGCATCCTCCGGAATCTGTTTAGAAGCAAATGCCTTCAGATAGTCTGCTAATTTAATATATTCAGCCACTAGCCCATCCCTCGCCTCCCCACCCAAAACCAAAATGTAATAAAAACATAAGATACATGAGTAAAACAAAGTTTGCAGGACTTCAAATGAGGAGGACAAAATCACCTTTAATTCAAGCCGTGCAGAATCTGGAAGTATAACTGGTCTGAATGAGAGGGAGTGTGGGCAAATTGGTGTAAAGAGCATGCACGGAACGTTTGGATGCACCTGTATTCCAGGTTAGTCGTGATCAGATACTAATGTTGTTATCTACCAAGTAACAACCAATGTAAATCAACTGGGTGGAAGATAAGATTGTAGAACTTTATAGCAGCACCAACATGGCGTGTATCAGGAAACTCTACTAAAGTGCTGTATATCTAAGATCAAATTCTAGTTACTCTTCTTTCTTCTTAATGCCAACTGAAAAAGGGCTACGTGGACAGACAGGAAATGAGAAAAAGGCAACATGACGAAAACATTTGACTGCTTGCAAAGCAAAACAGTATCTGAAGATAGCCAAAGCACGCTGCCTTCCACTCCCTTTCCAAAGCCTAAGTCATGCAATCGTCCCATCAGGCGTGACGAGTTGCCATTCAGAGTGCTGATCCGCGACTTCAATTACAATTTAGGATGTATCCTCACCGTAAATCCGCTGACTGAAGATTGTAACTCGCGGATTCAGACTTTCTACTTTCTATTGTAATTCTCCTATTTTCTCTTAACAATTTTGAACTCTCAAGCTATAATCCCATGTATCCAAGAAGTGACTTCAGCTTTTACGAACTCCTTTCGAGGAGAACAAAGATGGAGAAAATGACGAAGAAGAAAAGTCAGATGACAAAGCAATCACTGTACAACACAAAGTAGACCACGCTCGTGTTATACTTCTTTAGACCATTGTATCTGGCCGGACAAAAAAACGGAGTAAACTTGAGTATGCTATATATATGGGCATAAAGGAAAGGTCTATGACGATCAAGGGTTCAAAACTGTTTGAAAAACCTCACTCTATTAGCTATTTATTTTTTACATGTCCAGAGAATTTATTAATGGGTCCTAAAATTTCTTTTTCAATGTTGCCACTAAAACTCTTTTGCATCACAACGAAAACTTGTTTTATTTGATGTTCAGTTAATATCCAATTATCCTAATACAGCCACAATTATAAGCCATTTATCTTAATGAGCTCCGCACTACTCGCCCACTCTATGTGTCTCAAAATACAATGCTCTCATCTGCAATAAGCACGTTTCATGGCTAGCTCCCAGCTTAAGTTACTTCTGAAGATTATAAGCCTCCCACAACACTTTCCAACATGTTCCTTGTATCTACCATAGATCTTTTGCTTCCAACACAGTCAATAAGATTCATTCCTTAAGGAGTTGACTTGTTAAAGGCACCAAATGCATGTACTTCGGAAACCGCCTTCCTCTTTGAATAGCCATACAACAGAGAGAAATTACATCCATGGGCCAAATCCCCTAAGAAATCTTTCAAACAAACAGAGAGGAAATAATATGCACTCCAACGTCTTTCTGTACGATGCATCCATGCTGAAGTTTCAGAAAAGTTAAGAAGTTACTAGGAATCATAGAATTATAAAAGTGCAGGTTTCTACGTCTATATAAAGTAGATGATGGCTTATGCAATGAAGACTACCATAATCAAAGCTTGGGTACTTTCTTCTTGTTATGTTAGCTGGTGCTAGATTGACAAGACTGGCAGTTAATCAGAATCTTATCTCAAGAAGTCACGAACTTATGAAAGTCAAGGAGAAAAAGGGGGAAAGCTGAAAGTAGTGACTGCAAGTAAATGAATTAGCACGGTACGATGCTTTTGACAAGGTTATAAATCAAACTACAACAATGTTGGCTTACCATTGAACCTCCAGCTGCTGTAGAGTAAGCTGTGCTTCCAGTGGGTGTAGCTACTATGACGCCATCACCTTGAACCTATCAAGAAACAACTGACAGAACATTAGAAGTGATATAATGAAATTTCTGGTATATTGAGATTAAAGAAAAGTATAAAACATTGCTTGTGGAGGTTTAACCGCTGGATTTTTTACTTTTGAAAAGATCCCTTTCTGACAAACACCTACCAAACACCCAATTATACTCATTTCACAGAAACAAAGTAAATTAACATGTGGAACAAAGAAATTAGGAAGAGCATCCAATCTGGACCCAAGAGATTCACTGAGAAGCATCTCAAAAAAGATCTTTTGTAATAAGGAACTAAACGATCATACCTTAGTTATGAGGCGGTCATGCTCATAACATTCAATTTTTGAAAGGTAAGGATTAGAACCACGATCAACCACAATCTCGTTGAGGACATCAAATACTTTCCCAGGCACAAATTTTCCATTTCGACAAATCTCGCAGCGGAGACGCATTCTAAGAGTTATATATACACCATCCAGTGTGCTGTTTCCATGGATGACTTGCTCTAAGTCCTGCCTGTAGTCTTCAAACTGTGTAAAAATAAAGAGAAAAAAGTGAAAAGTAACTAAATCAATCATATATGGGTTGAGATATTTAACCTCAAAATGCAGTTGAAAACCATACAGCATGTGAAGTGAGAAATCCAAGGGATCCAAGATTAAAGGAGACAATAGGGGGAACAGCATCTCTAAACAAATTTGATGCGTGGAGTATAACACCATCTCCTCCTAAACAGGCTACAAAATCAACTCTTTCATGAAGATCGCTGCATAAGGACATCAAAGAAGCTCAGCAAACCTCTTAGTGCACTGTGCATAACAGAGAACTATGCTTTTGCACTTCAGATTCATGAGTTAAAGTACCTTGTATCTTGACTATAAAAGGTCTGAACGAAACCAAACCCTGGTATCCTTGCAAAAACATCATGAACCTCGGGTTCCACAAGAACAGTCATTTTCTCTTGGTTATACAGGAAAGAGGCAACCTGCACTTCACACAGAAAAAGCTGAATGGCTAGACCAATGAAACCTGATCAATCAAGATAAAAACAAATAGCAAATAACTGGTATCCAAGGCCACCTAAAAAGTAATGGGAGAGCCCTTAGCAAAAGGCTGGCTGAAAGTTAGATTAGGGAACCTGATCTTTTCACAACCAGAAAAGGCTTGAAAAGCTATCATGCTTCCATTGTAGTACAACCAAGATATCGAACTTACATGACTAGAAAAATCTTAATCAACCATTAATGTTCTACTCTACCTTTTTATTTTGATTAATAACCAACCTTGACAAAGCAATTCATGCCTCATATGGGTTTACTCCCATGACAAAGCACTTCATGCCTCTTGTGGTTTTACCCTTTCAAGGTCATAGAGTACACGATTAGACCCATCTCCTCAACCCCTTCCCCCCAACCCCCAAAACCAGCCCACAGTGAGAGTGTGTGTGTGTGTGTGTGTGTGTGTGAGAGAGAGAGAGAGAGAGAGAGAGAGAGAGAGAGACTTCACAACAGTACAAGAAGATTATTTTTGAGACAAAGAAGACTATTTCTTCAGCGAATAACAAGATCTTGGCATCTACCTCTTTAGCTTCTTCCATGAGTTCTTGACCCAATTTTTTCAGCAACAATACAGTCTTTGGTGTAGATTTCCACATAAGCATCTGTTGCTGCGTGCTAGGATGAGTGAATGCCAAGGAAGATTCTGTAACCTTTTCTCTGGTGCAAGAGAATCCATCTGTTCGTACTAAGAACATTTCTGCTTTCTTTCTAGATTGCACTCTCACAACCCCAGTCGCAGAAGCACACATATTTCCTTCAATTAGTTCCAACGGATCATTCCTTGAAGATGTGGAAACTTCAGTGTTGCTCCTCTGCTCTGCACTAATGCTTGAAGATGTAACACCCTTATCTAAGTCATTTGTTGCACGGATAGGATCAACTGACTTATTCATCGCAGCGCTATAACCGTATCCATTTAAGCTGGGGCCAGAGGTAACATTACTAGTAACACTGGGATCCAGAAAATTCCCATTACTAGCAGCAGGACTCTGAGGATTCAACGATAAGTTTTTATTGGTTGGTGACCCGTTTGAACTCCCTGCTACCATAAGCCTGGGTTCAGCATCGATATCAGTGGTTATACTTCTCGAAAATTCCCCATTATAGTTTGTTGTTGATCTAGACAATATCTCCAATCGTTTCCGTTCATATTCAAAGTACGTTGTAGGTGAGACCTTACTGTTTCTGAAAAACCGAGACATCTCTTTTCTGGAAAAAACATTCGAAGGGGGTAGCTGGGAAAAAAGTGGGCTGACTTCATTGCAATCAATCATAGATCCATTGTAATTATCTTGAACTTTCTGCACTAATGTGGTATGAATGCCATTATACGGCCCATTACTGCTCTGGTGTTGATTCTCACTGGCTGGAAAAACTTGACTGGGAAATTCTCCAGTAGATATGGGAGTTGTATCTAGCTTCTCCATTAGTGATCCATTTTTCTCATGAAAAGCTGTACCTTCTTCCAAATTCGATGAAATTAACGCCTCTTCCATTACTCTTGTACGACGAGATGAAACATCACTGGGAGTGATTGACTGATTGGAAGTAAAATGCAATCTGGAGCGAGTCATGTACTGCCTCCATCTAGAGATCATGGCAGAAGTTCTCCAAACTCCTTCCTTGCTATGAAGATATATAGGCTTTTTCCTTGAATCTGACATTAAAGCTGCAAACATCTCAACCTGCTCCATTGAAGGTGCAGTGCCAAGTTCAACCGGAAGCTTAACCAGTTCAACTTTCCCGGACAAAATAGCAGAATCTAATGCTTTTCTACAGATAGTATCCTTTACGGTCTCTGCTCTGAGATCTACAATGGTTTTGAACCCTTTCTCCAGTAGCCACTTGAGACTTTCTTCGGTCACCTGGCTACCCGTCCAAAAAGAAACCTCTGAATTGGCAGATTCTATGTTTTCTTTTTTAGTGGATAGATAAACAGGATTCCAGTTTGCAAATAATGTATGGCAAGGATAATCATCGCCACGGGGAAGGCCGGAGTCGTAGCAAACACTTTTCAACATTTGCAGTTTCCTCCACACATCTAGTTTTTGAGCATCATCAGGTGTCAGATAATCTTCAAGGGTAACATGCATACTTTCACAGTACCTTTTCATCTCAGACCTGAAAATGGCAAGTGGTGGAAGCTTTTCCTCCATAAAGTTTACATCTGAAATGCGAAAGGAATTGATAAAGCTGGATCTTCCAGAAAGAACATCCTCCCTTCCTTTGTTGAGGAGACATATCATGCAACCAAGGACAGACACTAACTTCTCTTCCAGTAATGGTTTATCTTCTGGTGGGAAATCATATGATACACTACATTCTCCAGTAAGTGGATTGCACAATGAATCCATTAATGAATTACGAAGCCGTTCAGCACTCCGAAAGATTCTGCAGTAAGCCTCAATTTCAGCAATATCCCCGGGAAGTGGACCAATCCAAGGCAACTGTGACAATTCATGTGACTGAAACTCTCCAAACCGAGTAAATAAATCAGTACGAGATAAACTCGTCATTATATATCTTGTGCTAAAAATACATACTAACGCAAGATTGAAGGGGAAAATGAGCAGGAGAGGATTTACTTATGATCACAGAAGTCGGGTAGAAACAGTAGTCTTAGAAGCAATTTGTGTTGGGCAACATCATCATGACAGGTCATGACACGCAATCAAGCGAGTAAGTAAAGTAAGGTAATAGAAGCTCAATTAGAAATTCTAAAAAGAGTTTCCGACTTAAACAGCAGATTAGTGACAAGGTCATTTTCTTGATTCAGACACAACATCCAACATAGAAAAACTGCAGGCCAGAAGAAAAGTGTAGCTTGGTACTACTAAAATGATTCAATCCATTCAACACTTTTGGAGATGATCATTGTGGTGAAGTAATTAAAATGAAGCGCGAAACCATTTCTACTTTGTCGATAACTCACATATGTAGCACCAAAATGGAACGAGCCAGCTCTATAGTCTATAGACAAGGATAAAGAAAAGTGTAGCTTGGTACTACTGAAATGATTCAATCCATTCAACACTTTCGGAGATGATCATTGTGGTGAAGTAATTAAAAAGAAGCACGACACCATTTCTACTTTATCGATAGGTCACATGTATAGCACCAAAATGGGGCGAGCCAGCTCAATAGTCTATAGACAAGGATAATACAAGCCTGAAGCCACCTATCTGCAGGCAAAGACAAGCTATACTCAGTTTTGCATCCTTAAATGGGTTCCTACTCTTCTCGCCCTAAATTCACCAAAAATTACGTAAACGAACTATATCCTAAAAGCCACCAATAATGCAAGAATATTATTACGTATGTATTTCTGGTAACCAAGTATGCAACAACAGTGATCAACACTCTCACCGTTCGATTTCCAGCAGAAAACAGCCGATGCAAGACTTTATTTTCTTAAACAGACCATCCTGAGGCTATAACATTATTACTATACCCCGCAAGTTAAAATCAAAACGGTAGCATTTCCGTAGTGTTTAATTATATTCTTCTACTGCTTTCCTCTACATGTGGAAAAGTTTTACATTTGATATGAATAAAACAATTAAACTGTATTCTCTACATAAAAGAGTTCACCAAGCTAATTCTGAACAAAATGGGCTTCATTCAAACAATATTCTTTAATATGCTTCTTATGTTGCACAAAATTTAACCCTTTAATCATTTTCATTCAACCAATCCTTCAAAATATACATACCAACATGTGAATTTGTCTGTGTGACTCTAACAAAATAACTAAAAATCAAGTGAAGCAATAGCAATAAGGCAAATGACCTGAGAGTCCAAACCCAAGTTTACTGAAAACGGTTTGGAGAGCTCGGCACTGAGCACAAACTTGACACGACGCCGTTCAAATGGCCGGTCCTTCCTCTGCAAAACGAACCCGAACCCATAAATCTTGGTGTCCCTGAACCGGTGAAAGTTGAAGGAGCAGAGATGGGTAGGTCCGGAAATAACGTACCGATTCATGTCGATCATGACCAAGTGGCATGATCATCAAAAATGATAATATGCCATTATGTCCCAATATACAGATGGTGCATATATGTATTTTTGTGGATAATATCGATGGATGGCGGTGATGAGAGAATAGAAATTGTAGGAAGTGGGGGTTTATTGTGTTATTTTGATTTTTTGTTGTTTCTTGTTGGGTCATTTCCATTACATGTGGATATTGTGTTATCCATATTTGATTTGATGTGATGTTCTTTATATTTGAATAAAGTGAGTTTTTCTCCTAAATAATATTGTTTTAAAACTTAATTACCAATTTACTTCATTTTGAAACTTATTTACCCGCATACTACACTTTTGAAAATCGTTATTGAAACCATAACTTCAAAGTAGAAATCGCTGTTTGAAACATCGATTTTTACCTTAAAGTCGTGGTTTCAAACAACGATTTCTACTTTAAAGTATAAATACAGTAGAAATCGATGTTTGAAACATCGATTTCTACTTTGAAGTCGTGGTTTCAAACAACGATTTTCAAAAGTGTAGTATGCGGGTAAATAAGTTTCAAAATGGAGTAGATTGGTAATTAAGTTTTAAAACAGTATTATTTAGGGAAAAAAAACTTGGAATAAAGTGGTAATTAACTTAATTGGTATTTCTGTTATCCATGTGATGTTCATGGAATTAGAACAAATGGTAATTGTTTTTAGGAAAAAATTTGGTTGTTACCCGGTTGGAGGAATCTTCATCATACCCCTTATATGGCGACAATCAATCGTCTCTAAATGTTTCTAATGGTTTGTATTTAGTGACGCTAAAAAAGTGCTGCTAATAATTGACACAGAAAGTGTTAGAAGAAAAGTCACTACAAACATTTAGCGACTATTATTTGTCACTATACACGGGGTTGGAGAAAGATTCCTACAATCCAGGTAGGAGCGAAAGTTTATTCTTGTTTTTATTTAGCAACTTCAGCTAAATTGTCCATGCCATCTGATTAGCCCTCCATAAAAAGGACGGACGGTCCAGATCTAGTTTCTTTATAATAAAAAAAAAGTCGACTGTTACATTACGTAGTGGACGGTCATTTTGTCCAAAATGCCTCCAGATCTCTGGCTTTTTTGTCGAACAGTGTCCCTAATGTAATTGATGACTTTTACGGGGGAGCAATACGTCATTATCCAAACTCTTACTCGTCTGCTAGATAATGTAGCGATCCACTATATAATTTTATCTAGCGAACGAGTAAGAGTTTGGATTATGACAAACTGTTTCCACGTCCGCCATATAATGTAGCGGAATGAGAATGGGATAGATTTCACGTGTGGCAAGAAAAATGTGGTCCGTTAAACTATGTAGCAGACGACTTTGACCTGACATAGTGTCAAATCAAAAGTCACCCGCTATATTATGTAGCGAACGAGCATTGTTCTCAAAAAGGACGGGGATATGGGGGAATTTTGGACAAAATGACCCTCCACTACATAATGTAGCGGACGATTTTCTTAAAAAGAAACTAGATATGGGTCGTCCGTTCTTTATGGATGGACGGCCATATATATATATATATATATATATATATATATATGGGAGCCGATCCACACTCACCGGTGGAGAAATAACAATTTCTCCACCATAAATCTAGTCGTCCACGTGTAGTCGTGGATGACCCAGATCTGTTTGTTTTTTTTTTTTTAAAGTTGCAACCGCTGCTCTTTCAAGCGGTTGCAAAAATGGATAAAAATGCCCCGGAAAGATGAAAAAATCTCAACCGCAAGAAAGACTAGCGGTTGGGGGCCCACAAATTTCCTCCCAACCGCTACAAAGTGTAGCAATTGGGAGCACACCCAACCGCTACACTTTGTTGCGATTGGTGATGATTGCAATTTTTTTTTTTCTTCTTCCTTCAGCCGTGAGACATTTTATCTAATGATGCCCAACCGCCACTAAGTGTAGCGGTTGGTATCATGACACCTTTTCTAAAAAAAATTCTTCTTTTGGCCGTGAGACATTTTTTATAATGATGCCCAACCGCCACTAAGTGTAGCGTTTGGTATCATTACCCCATTTTTTTTTCTTTCTTTCTTTTGGCCGTGAGACATTTTTTCTAATGATGCCCAACCGCCACTAAGTGTAGCGGTTGATATCATGTATTTTTTTTTTTGCAGCCTTAAACTCTGTCATAACAAGACAAAGTGGCTCCACCATAGTCCCCAACAACTTACTTTCTTTCGTGTGACACAAGGACAAAAGGACAAAGTGGCCCCACCTAGCATAGTGTGGAGGTTGGTATCACAAGCCAAATAGTCCCCAAATTTTTCTGGCCTGCCCGAAATGTTGCTTTGCAGCCTTACTTTGATCAAATTATTGTCCACTTCACTGACACACACTCACGGGTTTTCTTTCTTCTCTCTCCCTCACTTTTCTCTCTTTATAATCCGTTCTCCCCAACTCTTTCTGGACATAACCATCTCTTTCACTCTCCATAATATTTCCCAACTCTTTCTTCCATCTTCTTCATACTCCAAATCTTACCTACATAATCTCAACGATAATATAAACAAAACAATTCTACGCTAGAAGATCGGTGGATAACCGCTAGAAGATTAGTGGATTATTTTTTAAAATATATCAAGTTTAAAGCAAGTAAGTATTTTGAATTTTCTTATAATTCAAAGTTAATTTCAAATTGTTCTTACCATAATTGTTCTTACCAGTGTATTGTTTAAATTGTGTTATGCTTAAATTGTTCTTACCATATTCTCAAATTCGTGTTTTTTAGAGTTTGAAATTAGGGATTGAACTAGCGTTTAGGTTATGAAATTAGAGGTTTACTTGATATTAGAAATTAGGGTTTTTTTTTATTTTTTTCAAGATTGGGGTTTTTTTAGGGCTCCAACATTATGGGTTTTTTATGGATTCAAAATTGGCGATTTTTTAAGACGTCAAAATTAGGATTTTTAGGGCTTCAAAATTGGGAGTTTTTAGTTTATTCAAGATGAACGATTTTTTAGGGCCTCAAAATTATAATTTTTTATGGTTATCAAAATTAGAGTTTATTAGCGAATATTCATTCGAAGTCCAAAAATAGTGATTGTAGACTCAAATCGAAGAGAACGAAAATACAAATTGAACAAAACAAAAATCAGATCAATCGAAGATCGGATGAGTGAGATATGAATTGGGCGAAAATTTTAGATAAAAACTTAATAGCACGAAGATCGATAAAACTTTTTAAAAGAAATAGTCACCCAGAAGTGACACGTGGCGTGTCATTTCTCTATAAATTCTGAAACCAATCCCTCACGAAGGACAACTTATAAATTTAAGATAAAAAAGGACAAAGGCCAACTGTCCTTTTCTTTAGAGAAAAGGCGGCCACTGTTCTTAAAAAAAAAACCGACAGCTTAACTCGACTGTTTGTAAGGATTTTATATATATTTTTTAAAAAGTCAAAGACCAATTGAAGAGAGACGCGGGACTAAAATTTTTGAAAGTAACTTTTTGACCCCTCACAAAGAACGGAAAGGCACAAAGTTATGATGAACAACTTTTTACGATAAAACGAACACATAATTTTATAAATCACATTAGAACTGTTTTTAACGCAACTTACAAGACAGTAAAACAAAATCATTGATAACGTTACAAAAAGTGTGATGATCAACAATAGGCTCAGAAGCAAATTCAATTTTGAAATCAAACGAAGATGCAAAGATTCTCGTGTATGAAACGAAAAGACGGCGTAAAAACCCCTTATTTCGATAAAACGAATATCATGTCGTAAATCTTCTGTTTATCTTAGATCGTTACTTCAAAGTAACGAACATCATGTCAAAAATTCAAAAATATAATAATTTTCATTTTTCTTTACACAAGTACCCAAAAACCCGGGGTATTACATTTATGGATTCAAAATAGCGGTTTTTTAGGGCGACAAAATTAGGATTTTTTATGATTTTCAAAATTAGATTTTATTAGGGCTTCAAAATTGGCGATTTATTCGGGATTCAAAATTAGGATTTTAGGATTACGTGTTCTCACTTAGTTTTGGAATGTAAATATTATGGACGCTAAGTTGGTTTACGATTATATTTTGTTCTTAGAGATATGAATCCATCAATCTCATACGATGACAATGACCACGTCGCGAGGCACGTATTTGATGGTGTCGATAGGAGTGTTTTGGAAACAATTCAAAGCACAAGTCACATCGAAGAGTGGGTACTAAACGAGGAACAAATACAAATATTACACCGTCAAAATTTATCTATGTTCACCGATCTTCATCATTGGTCTCGTCACGACGATTGCCTTATATCCGTTCTAGTTGAAAGATGGAGGAGCGAGACGAACTCATTTCACTTCCGGTTTTGTGAAATGACTATTACATTAGAGGACGTCGGATTTATACTTGGAATCCCATGTCATGGCAGACCCATTACTTTGAGCAAAACGTCTGCATCCATAGCGAAGATGGCTAGGCAGTATTTTCTGGAAATTTCGAGGAAAACTCTTACAACAAACGACATCAAACTTAAATGGCTGAGAGAGCAGTATGACGTGCTACCGGATGAATACACTCATCACGATTTGGTGACGTATACGAAGGCATTCCTTCTGTATATTATTGGAGCTATATTACTTCCGACGCATTCGAAAAACACGGTGCATCCGAAGTATATGATGTTCTTGGAGGGTCTTGAGGAGGTATACTCGTATTCGTGGGGTTCAGCTGTCCTTGCACACCTATATCGAGCACTGCACAAAGCTACGAGAAAGGGTGCCAAGTCCATTGCCGCCTGCCTCACTCTATTACAGGTTTGAGCATTTATATTCTTGGTTGACGTGTAAATATATTCATGATTAATTACTAATTCCATATAATGTTTGCATTCACAGGTTTGGTCTTGCGAGAGGCTACCCACGGGTCGTCCACAACTGCGAGATGATTCCGATGAGACATGGCCTAGGGTGTGGGCCTGGGGGCCTACGCCCAACCGGAGGAGACGGGTAGACCCTCACCACCATCTAAAGTTCTATCGGGGGGAACTAGAGATACTGGATGCATCCCAAGTGACGTGGCAACCATATGGCAAGGTGATGCATCGGTTGGATGAGTGGTGTTGGCAACTTCCGGTGTCGTACGTGCTGGCAAGTTTGGTTCGGGTGCCGCTTATTCACTTCGAAGTATGTGAGTTTCAGATGCCTGATCGAGCTATGAGGCAAGCTTACTGTCTACAAGGGATACCAAAACCCGCTGTAGACATGCAGCCATACAGGAGTGGTCGAGGGCCGAACTTCGAGGTGCATGATGCCTTGAATTTGTTGAGCGACGAGGTGCAACAGTGGAATGCTTGGCAGGAAACGTATGATAGCCTTGTATCGCTGAAGGACGACGACATCAGTATTGAGGAGTACCTACAATGGTTTCTCAAGGTGACGCGCACGAGGGTGAATCGCCCTTCCTAGGTGAGGAAGACATTGTATGCACCACGTGAGATCTATGACCAGTTCTGGTCATTGAACATTGTAAGTCATGCTAGTGTTGCTTCAATTTTTATTTGTGCACCTTATCGACCATGCCTGAAATGATTAGTCATATTTTATATGCATGTTTTTTAGGTTAACCATGGCACTAAAGTGTTCAAGCAGCTGGAGGGGTTTGACTGGTTTGTCGCGCAGGCTCCTGACAGTCTCAAGAGGTCCATTGAGAGCTACAAGACTGAAATTCACAACTTTAGTCTTGCGTACCGGGGTTACCAAGGGGAATCGTCTAGTTGCTTGCCTCCTGACGCGTACGACTCTCAGCCCCAGAGTCAGGTGTGGGAGCCGTCTAGTCGCTTGCCTCCTGACGCGTACGACTCTCAGCGCCAGAGTCAGGTGACCCAAGTAGGAATCCAGGCGCTGCGCCCAAGCATCCGGTCGGATAAAGGAAAAGCGACGAAGCCATTGAGGCCGGACAAGCGGGATTGGATCGACCGACACTACTTCGGGCCTGAACCCGTCGATACAACAGACTTTCCTCTTTCAACATTCATAGGTCATGCGGATATAAGAACGTTAGCGCCGGAGACAGATATTTCAATGAAAACAAAAACAAAAAGTCACAATTTATTCATCTAATTAATGTTTCATCATTTAGAACAATATCAACAAATTGATACCAAAATGTTTAAATATGATAAATATCGTCATGTAACATTTTGAAAGCTCGCACCAGGGAATTATGTACAAAACAGTGGGGAGAACATTGTACCCTACCTACGTAAGTGTTGGCACCAAAGTCTAATAGGAAAAAAAAGGGTATTATTCAATATGAAAGTTTATTGGCTTGACAATTTAGCCCAATATTAGGCTAAAATGAAGTCCAAACATTCGGGCTTTTCAGCCCTTACCAGTCACCCGATTGTTAAGTGCTTCACCTTTAAAGAGCAAATCCAACATCTAATTAATGATGGAGATATATATAATCATCCCTATGGTCGAGAAATATAAGGCAAATATGATCACTTGGGCACTGTGCTAGAGAAGAATTGGAATACCTTTTCTCGACATGATAAAGGAAATTATTCAAAAAAAAAAATTTGTTCATGAGGATGAAGAACAAATGCTTCACAGAGGTAAATCCAAGAAAGGAAAGGTATGAATAGAACTCCGAACAAGCTTCCCATCTGGCAAAAATAAATGAGCAGGTCAGTCTCACAGATGCACTCCCAACAAACACCATACAACACATATTTCAAAGGATTGACAAAAAACCAATTCAAGACTACTGTGTTACTAGGATGTGTCCCCATGAAATGCAAGAACTGTCTAGGGACCCAATAGCATTCGCGCTCTACCTTGGGATAAGATTTCTTGGCAAAATTGGCACATAAGTACTCTTGCACATTCCATTTTTATCAAGTCTATGCTAACAACAAAAATGGCCATGCACTGTTTTATGAAGGTTTCATGCCCTACTTCATCCATGGTTACCCAGAACATGGTTGGAAGTTATTACAAAAGGCGGTCCGGAGAAACCATTTGGATGCCAGATATAGTATGTGCTATCACTTGCATTATTTATGTGCGTGAACCATCATCTAAGAAATTGGGGCTTGGAACCATGATGATTATCTTGCGATGTATGAAGCGAAAACTGGACTCGTGCATTGGAGGAAAAAGATCAAAAAAATATGTTGGTACCACATCAGCACATTTACAGCTCTTCCCCTTCATCCAAACTTTGATATGAAACTAGGAGTTCTCACTGTGATGCTAGTATTCATTCCAGATACACAAGATATTGCATCTGATAATGTTATGGCTACTGAACTGAAGAATGGATCATATAGAACAATTCTCCTGCCTACCTAGAGGAGAAAAAAAAAGAAATAAGAGGCCCGCTAGGCTGAAAACCTTGAAAGCGCGGTTTAGACAAAAGTTAGGGCGCAAAAAAAATATTCACTAGGCTTAGAACCTTAAAAGGACGGTCTAGGCAAAAGTTATGAGGAGGGGGGGATGCTGTTAGGTTGAATACCTTAAAAAGGGCAATCTAGGTAAAAGTTAGGGCGCAAACAAAAAAAAAGGTTGATGCTGGGCTACATAATGGCTTGATCCTTCGGGTATGTAGGCAGCTTAGGGCATACTACCCAAGTTCAGCCACAGCAATAAGAAAAAATATCCTTTGAAGCCGAAAAAAAAAACTTTTCAAAACAAGAAAACAACAGTATCTTTCCAAAAAAATTCATCTTGAATTACGTTATGATCTAATTATTTAAGAATACATAGGTAGTTTGAGGCATATTCCTAAGTTCGGTCACACCCACAAAAGAAATCTTCCAAAAAAAAAAAAAATTAGATCCCGGCATATTTTCAAGTTCAATCATAAATTGGAAAAAAAATTCCTAAATTACATGATAACTTGATCATTTATGGGTACGTATAAAGCTTGGGACATATGCCTAAGTTCAGTCCCAACCACACAAAAAAAATTCCTTTAAAAATGAAACCGTAGGCAACCTGGGACATAATTATAAGTTCAGTCATATGAACAATAGAGATCTGAAAAAGGAATTTTGAAATTACGTTTTATCAAAGAAGTTTTCAAGTTGAGATACATGATGACTTGATCCTTTGGGGTATGTAAACAGCTTATTCCGAATATCCAAGGTAACTTGACGAGTACTTTCAAAGTAACAACGGAGGACTTTAGAGGCTTTTTTCTAGAGGATGGCAATAAAGAAAAACCAAATGGACATGGGAGTAGGTTATGAGCATCATAAAGAAGCCTGCGCGGAAAAAGAAAACAAGTTCATAGGCACTCAAGTATGTATAATGGAAGTGCAGAGTGTCATGATGATCCAATTTTAAAATGGCTTGCTGCTTGAAACTTCTAGAGCACAGAAAGAACTGCAAAAAGCTTGGTTGCCGAATCAGCCGCGATCCCATCTTTTCGCAAATTCAAAAAGTCCAAATCACGAGGGGCATTTGTTGGCACATACAATATGAAAGTATATTTGGTTGACAGTTAAACCCAGTATTTTTTTTGAGAAATCGGCCAAATTGAAGCCCAAATGTTTTAAAGGTCCATTAGCCTTGCAATGGGCTAACACACTTGGGATCAAATAGAAGGCTACCGTATAAGTAGAGCCTTTCAAAGAATTGTGATGGGATTTTTGAAAATACTGTCTTTTACAATAACTAAATGGATAAATATTCATTAGTTTTTTTATGAGGCTCAACTGCACAAGATTTATCACGTGTTATCCTCATTATCTATGACGAGTCATGGCACACGCGATGCGCGTGCAAAAACAAAGTTAATAAAATTTTGTTAAGATGATCAAGCATCACGTATAAGTGTTGATTATCACATTCGGCAAAATAGATTTTAAATTATGAAAACCAAACATGTCCTTAAGGTTATTTTGTACTGTTTAAGTTTTTTATTTTGTGTCAATTATCACAAAAAAAAACTATTAAAAAAGCTATAGGATGTCAAGTGTTAACATTCTAGATAGGTAGTTATGTAACACAAAAAGGGGTGTTACACAAAAAAGCTCATTCTCTTTATATTATAGTATAGAGTGTCGTCCAACCCTTGAAGGCTGGAGCTGGTTATAGAACGAGGGAGCATGTAGAGAGAAGGGCGGGAAATTAGAGAAAAATTGACGAAAAGAAAGAGAGAGAGCCTCTCTAGGCAGAAACAAAAAGGAAAAGAAGAGAAGAAGAAAGACAAGAAATAGGAAAGGGAAGAAGAAAGGGAGAAGAAAATTTTTCTTCTTCATGAAAGACAAATCCCAAAAAGAAAGGAAAAAAAGGAGGGGTTAGAAGGGGAGAAATAGAGCCAAGGTGAACCCTACCTTTTTTTCTCTCTCCTTTAATATTTTTGATGTAATATCAATTTCATTTTATGATGTTATAGTTAAGGACCTCAATTAAATGCATGAAAAAAAATTAAAAGCTATTATATTCCTATTATTGTTTCATTTGTGTTTCTTTAATCTAGCTAAGTTTAAATAAAAGTGTTGTCCCTCACTCTCAAATAATAACCTCATTATCAAAAGTGACTGGGAAAATTTGCCATGCAACGTTCGTTGCTTCTTTCAAAATCAATGTCCTAGGCCCATCATTTTGGCGTCAACGGTAAGCTCTAACAAAGGCATGATTATTTGCTCTCCTGCTGGCGACCCTTTCTTGTTTGTTAAACCTAAAATTGAGTAGTTGCAAGTACATTATTCGAGAAAGCGTCACTTCCGAATAACCACGCCATCGACCTTTTTGAGGCTTTTTATCAGACAAAAATCAATAATTTCAACAAGAATCTAAACAACCGCAATGCCATATTAAAGGCAGAGAAACAACGAGGAAGAAAGTCGGGCCATCAAAATAAATCAGTCTAGTGCCACCACTGATGGAAGATAAACCATTCTGAAGAGACCAACAAGGGAACATAGTGTTGATGTGCTTCAAGGAACTACAACTAACTACAAGCAACCTTAAGAAAGGTTCAAATATTACCAAGCATGTTTCTTGTATATTTACTGTATGATGCGAGCATAACCACTGTGTGATAGCGTTACAGCCTTGATGGCAGGCAGAATTATGTAAACGTGTATACAGAAGTTGAGTTGTATCAAAGCAATGAACAATAAACAAAACTAGGCAAAATGTTGCACTCGATCCATACAATGCAAGCACAACAATAGTAATACACAGACCTTAATGAGTAGGAAGATACATGTTCATGGATGTACAATTACAAGCATAGGTTCGAATCAAGATTGTCATGTAACAAACCCTACCCTAAGAGGAGGAGTTGAAATCCGAGGGGAAAAAAAGGGACATCGCTTATGAGTTAGAGTGTCAAGAATAGTCAGAATGGTGAAGTCAAATATCTCAATTTTGAACCAAGAATCATTAGTTGGGCCACAGGTGAAAGATGCATTTTGAGATCGATTCTCGCAAAGGCAGCTTTGAGCTAGGAGCGCCAAGTTTAGCTAGTATGGATTTTCCTTTGCGCTTTTGGTTTTGAACATGTTTTTTACGAGATTATAATGCTGCAAAGGCCTATGCATCGGGTTGGCAGAATGTACGTAGGGGACAGTCACACGCTCACACACCTAGGGAAAAAGAAGAGGATAGACAAAATTCTTGAAGATTATTTACGATTTAACCTTTTTATTTATTTGTTTGGAGAATTGCTAAAGAACCTTTGCTCACCTCCAACCTCTGGATACGCAAGACTCAATTCACAAGGCGTTCAGGCCCAAGTGACGTGCGATGGTTTTTGGCCGAGACATTAAGGAGGTGCTTAAGAGAGGGAAGGCCATTCCCTTTGTATAACCCAAAAGTGATTCCAATGAACCAAAAAGAAGAAGACATGCGTTACTTCCCAGTACCTAGTAATCCTGGCTCTCTCGTTAAGTCACAATTTACTTGGTAGAAATGGATCATTGTACAGTCAATGCCACATCTCGTTCATCACACATACAAACCATATACACTACTCTTTGAGGTAAGTATGTGCAAGTCTTTAAACACACAATTAAGCATATACAAATATGTTTCAAGATGTCTCCTTCCTATCATCGTATAGAAGTACCCATAGATAGATTGCACGTTCTTTCTTGCTAAGAACGAGGAAACAAACCCACAAACTCCACATATATAGCAAAGTCCCACCTTATGAAGCATAATCACTCTGAAATAAGCAGGGGGGAAAAAAGAAAGAAAGTAGTACTCATCAGAAACATCCACACACCACCAAAAAGGGTGGAGGTTTGGAATAGAAAGTAAAAATTGGCCATAGAATTGCACCTTTGGGGTGAGGGATTACCATATATAGCTGCAGCCCTGAGCAGAAGTGGATTCTTGAAGGTTGGGCTGTGTCGGCTGGAGGCGGTAAGGGTATGGGTGAAGGGGAAGAGTTGCAAGTTGAAGTACACCACTTGGCTGTTCTTCTCCGTAGAAGGGGAACTGCTCCAATACTGGCGGGGGTGGTGGTGGCGGCTGGAATTCAACTAGCTTCAGTTCAGTCATTGCCTGCTGTTGTTGGTGCTGCAATTCTGCCTGTTGCTTTTGTTCATGGTTACTCATCAACTAATCCAACATTAGAACTTGTAGTTAATGACTAATTCAAACCTCCATTGTTTACTTCAACGACAGTTATTTCAGAAATTTCCTTCTAGCTAGCATGCCATGCAGCAAATATAAGAACATGCATGAAAACAAAAAGTACAAGGGCGGCAATGCTGTGGGAAAAAATCTCTATGGGAAATACATTATTCCTTGTAACCAAATATGACGTCAAATTAACAAATGATAAAGCATGAAATCATGATTTGGCTGTGCGTACGTGCAAGGAAGGACAAAGAGAATATTCACTGATAGCAAACGTTGGTTATACAAAAAAGGACATGAAACCCCTTTCAGTTCCTAGTACAGCCTCAGAATTACCAGAGGAAATACTAAAGCGACAACAAAGTCCGCTCGCTCCTATACGTTCGATACTAATAGTCTCATCGATTGAAGCTCAAAAGTTCTCCCACTGTACACAAACTTGCACTGGACGGAGCACAATAAAGGCATATACCACAACTTTTGGAAACAATCTTACTGGAGTTCTAGGCCCCGTTTAGAGACCATTCTTGGTTTTCTTGGTTCTTTTTTCATAGATTTATGCTTTTTTTGGCATGTTAGTCTGATATTAAGTCCCAAAATAACTGTTGATCAAGGAAAAGAAGTTTTGGACTCCGCAGAACAACAAGTTTTCAAAGATGTAATTCGACAACAAGCCACAGAAACTGAAGAATAGAAACAAGAATAGAACTGAAAACAAAGCATAGTAAAGGGATATATATACATTTGAAAATAAGATTGTGAAAAAGGTTGCTAAAGTTGTATTTTAACGCTAAGTTGATCAAAAATAATGTTCCTCGTATACTCACCCAGTGACACATCTCTTCATTTTCTTTCTCCAACAGTTTCTCCTGAAACAATCAAATAGCGGGTCAAATTCACAAGGGGGAGAGAGGGAGAGGGAGGGAGAGAGAGAGAGAGAGAGAGTATTGCGAAATTACCGTCCTCTGTAGATTGTCCAGCTGCTGCTGCAGTAGTTGATACTGTATGAACATCAATAAACCATATTAACAATCTGCAAACTCAAGCATGATGATACTATAAGAATAATTAAATTTCAGCCGAAACTGATTGAGGGAAACAAAGAACACGAATTCTGGAAGGTATAATTAATTCTACTGATAGCTTAGTCTGTTGAAATATATTAAAAAAATGACGGAGGAGAAGGGGTTGAAAAGTAGGAATTACCTTTCTAGCTCGGACCTTGTTAATGGAGCGTTCTAGCTGTTGCTCAAGTTGGTCCAATTCCTCCAGGTGCACAGTACTTAAGTCATCACCCTTGTAGCGTTGGAGACTCAATTGAAGGTTTAGCGTTTCCTTCTTCATCCGAGTCAACTCATTGTGCACTTGTTCCTGCAAAATTCATTTGCAAAGAGCATAAATTAAAAAAGATGAATATAAAGACTCAAACCATATAGTAACCTAATTTGTACAGTACTACTGATGGGTGTTCATATATGTACCCGATTATCATGCTGGGGGATACAAGCTCCTGTAGTCTTCAGGTACCTTTCAACGATTTGCCCCATGCTGTTGGAATTACAATCCAAACATTTCTCAATAAGTAAATTGATGAAACTGGTATCTATGGAGGGGATTGATAAGGTTGAGCATTTTGCTTAATGAATCTCTTGATTGTTTTCCGCTAATAGGTATTGATGACCTCGTTACAAAACAACCAAGTTGATGTTTGCATAACCTAGTGGTACCATTCTAACAGATTCAAGGATCAGTGGTACTTATTACTCGGTTCATATAAAGAGCCAGAATGAGTTCCATTACACATCTGCAACGGTAGTCCTTTGTTATAGAAAAGCAGTCACAAGAATCAAAAGATTAGTATATATGTCTTCAAAAATAATTAAGCAATGCATTACTTCTTAAAAATTAGAGAAAGTTGCATACAAGACAAAGAATCATATGCAAAAGGAAAAAAGGTTTTGAAACCCTACTATAGCAGAAGTATGAAGCATCAAGTCAAGGCACTTGAGTAATTGGCCAACTGAAACAGTGACCACTGGCGCACCGCATTTCGGTTATGGGAGAATACTGATCAAGACAGAGAAAGAGAGTTAATTTATGTACCTGAGAGAAGGAGTGCAGTACTCAAAAAGCTTGCCCTTGTTTGAGAAGACAATGAGGCCAATTTGTGCATCACAGAGAACAGAAAGCTCATGCGTCTTCTTAAAAAGTCCATTTCTGCGCTTGGAAAATGTGACTTGCCTGCTTGTATTGTTTTCAATTCTCTTCACTTCTATCTTCCCCCTTCCCATTTTTATCATCCAACACAACCCTTTTCCAGTTTAGCCCAGATTTTCTGCTTTAACCAAACCAACCAAAAGAACAATTAAGGATAAACACTAGAAGAATGTGCTGCATATAGGGTTATAATCTTTTTGACAAAAAAAATCCAAAAAACATATCCTAATTAGGAATAAAGATCTCGTTAAACTAAAGGAATAACTGAGATATAATGTGATCAGAAGTGGAATACTTTGGTTTTTAGTAGATTATAACAAGCTTCCAAGTAAGAACTTACTGAAATCTGTCAATAAATCTTAAACAGGAGATGGAATGAAGAAGAGGGAAGTATATATGTGTACATATAAACAAAGGAAGACTCGAGCTTCAAACTTGGTTTACCTAGTGCTTCTGTGCTTTCTGCTTGTTGAATTCAGGGTTTGGTTAGAAGCTTGTATGATAAACTCATCTTCTGTGCATTAATATAGACCCCCTCAACTTTCTTTGAAGGCCCTTCTTTTTTGGCCAAATTACCACAATTATGGAGAGAGGGAGAGAGGGAGGGAGGGAGGGGGAGAGAGAGAGATCATGTCCTTGTATCTATGGGTATACATACATGTTTCACATTCTTAATATGCATGCTCTACATATCTATATTTTCTTTTTCTTTTTCTTTTTTTTTCTTTTTTTTGTTTGTTAACGTAAGATGTTTTCGCTACACATGAACTCATTCGTCAACTATGCATGACTCTATGCAACACCACTTTTACCGGTTGTAAACATGTATTTAACCATGGCAAGCATCATATTTCCATTTTCTGTGATCAAAATGCTTTATAATATCACATGGATCATGTCCATGAGTTGTAAAGGTCCATAGCTATTTCCACTCCGTCACGACGTGATGAATAGTTAGCAAATTGAACATTGTGACATTGACACAAAAGATGGTTTCACGACACGTCAACTCGTCTGTCAATCGTGTATGATTCTATGCAGTACCACTTATATACATATATGTATAACCGTGGCAAGCATCAAGTTTTCATTTTCTATGATCAAAATGTTTTAGACGATCAATGCAACTCTGATAATTAACCCAAAAAAAAATGTTTTAAAAAAACGATGACATGCGATCATGTACGTGGGTTGTAAGGATCTATGGCTATATATATAACACAAAAGATGATCTCAAGACACGTCAATATTCAGCCATCAACTGTATGACTTTACGCGGTACTAGTCGTAAATTTATTTTTAACCGCGGCAAGCATCAAATTTCCACTTTTTTATGATCGAAATGTTTCGTATCGTCGCATGTGATGATATCCATGAGTTTGGATGGTGCATGGCTATATGTTTTCACTCCATGGGTGACATGATGAACTTTTGTGACAGGCCAGGGGTGGCATAATTGCCTTAAATTCATGTAGAAATTAAAGGAAAGGAAAGATGTTGGTGTTGACGTTTAACAACAAATAATAATTAGTGCTTGTGAGTCTGCCAAGCTACCAGCTCCCTTCATGAGTTTTGCCAATTACGGCTTCTCTGAAAGGTGGCCCAAATTTCCAAGGTTTCCTTAAACGGAAAGTGAAGCATGTTGTGACAAAACCCTAGACTTCAATGGGAACGGCAAAGTGTGAAAATCCCTCCCTCCCTCTCTGCGTGCCCTTGTGTGAGAGAGAGAGAAATTAAGGGACACCATCACTTTCTGGCTAATGGTGTGTGTGTGGCCGTTGGTCAAAACATATTAATCAAATCTTTGACTTCAATCTCGCTTAATTTTATGCTGTAAAACATTTGGTTTTATAAAATATGGTGCATCTTCCATCCAAATTTTAAGGTCAATTACATTCCGTGCAAATCTCGCTAATTCATAGGCTACACTTGTTTTCAAATCGTGTTTTCAAATAAAATAATTAAGTAGAATCCAATAAATGACAACAATTTATAAGGAGATGTGGAGATGTGTTTTGAAACCACCCTTTCATAGTCCGAAATCATGGTTAAGTTTCAAATTGTTACATAAAAAAAATTAACTTATTAAACTGCATGCAATATTGGACACAGAAACTCCACAAATTATGCATAACGTGGTCATGATCGAGGTTGAGCACTGGCACAATGAAAGTGAAGAGATCGACTTGAGCAATTGTGTCACTCCGACTGGGCGTTGTGTTAAATCTTGTATGTTTTGGTCATCAAATGTTTCTACCAAATCATATATAGGACTTCTAGTTATAATTCATGTTTTGCCAATTAATGGCCCTTTTGTGGCCTTTACTTGTCAACTAGATCTGCATGAAAAATGTTGGAGTCCCATGTTGATTGTACCTACTCGATTCACTTCTTTGCATATCACCCACTTAAAACTTTGCCCACAACGATTCCCAAAGACTAGTGTCAACACTAGTATATTCTTAGCTGCTGCGTCTAGTTTGTTTCGAGCTGCTGCTCCTTTCCCTAATTTTGGAATCACTTTGAACAAGTCAAAAAGACGTAGCCATTTATTCAAATTTGCCTTCACTTAATTTGGCTACCATATACCGACGGGTCAAATATGAATTGCAGTTCTATCAAGCTAAAAAAAATTGACAATGATAGTAGTCAAGGAAATTTGGATTACAGGGTGATACCGAATAACATTAGGAACTAAATAAACACTTAGTTTAGAGACATGACAAGATACTACATAATGTTAAGGTAATTCTCAAAATAAGTGCAACATATTACGTAGTGTCTATAGTGAAGTGTCCGGTATAAGTTTTCTATAAGTAATTGACAAATGGATTAACTAAATTTTGTAGCCTTGGTATGTAATTATGTTCCTCATCAACTTGCCTAAAGCATAACAACCGTTGAATTTCCTCTTCCAACAAAAATAACATGTACGCTTGACAAGAGTAAAAACTGATTATCAGGAATCGCAAAATTATATAGAAGAATTTTACCCTAACTTATATAACATATTGAGATATTGTATTGTTGTACAGCAAAAGATTCTAATTTATAACAAATTTTTTTTTATTGTCATACCAAGATTTTCTTGCTTAGCTTTTTCTAGTGGTCAAGCAAAAGATCCTTTAATTATTATTTTTTTTAAAATACCAGATTTTCTCGCTTCGCATCTTATGGTGGTCAAGTGGAGTTGGGCAAAACAAGCGTCCCCTAAACCAGGTTTAGCATTAGCTCTTTGGTCCCCTAACATGGTCTTATTGCATTTTTTTCATCATTAAAAACCCACTTTGCTCTTTTATTTTTGAATGGCCCCTCTTCTCTCCGTGTCTGTATAGTCAAAAGTCCAAAAGGAACATGCATGACAGACAGGAGGGTATTAAGTCATGATTGTCAAAGCAGAGGTGCAGTGGGAAGAATAATAAGAAGATGATGTTGGTTACTCGAAATGGGTGCGGTGGCCCCAAGGGAAGTTTCACGTCCACTTCACCCTCCACAGGCAAACACCCTCAGTTTCACGTGGACTAGCAAGACTAAATCCTCAATGGCATGAGCCATGCATGATGTTAACACTTGACCACGCATAACATTTGCATAGGAAAGCTCTAATTCCTTTTGCTCTGCGTCCATCACCTAGTTCACCGTTAAAACCACCACCACCAAGCCCAGTTACACAAAATAACAAATCGTCAAATACAACCCAGAGCAGACAATCCGAACAATGATCCAACTGATTCAAGTAACGAGGCAAGCGAGCTTTTCACGGCTTACTTGCCTCCATTTCTAAATCGAGATCCTTCGCAGTTTCTGATCTGAATATACCCCCCTTGACTTCCCATATGCATATGTTTTAGTACTAGACTGGAAAAGTAATGGAACTCGGTGGAATAGACACACCAACACATATCAACAAAAAGGAAAAATAAAACACCAACACTAACTAGGTGAGCGAGAGACATCATTCCATTATCTCATTTCAAATTTTTTATGGTGATTGAGAGCGAAGACAATGAGGAAAAGACGAGGGGTAAAGCAATTTATTGACACATTTTATGGGTACTCCTTTTCCAAAAGGCATTCCGTGAGCTACAACTCATGTATTTGCAAGTTCCGTTCAAAATACAATGTACAGTAGTATTTTCCCTGAGAAGTCGCACATGACATACGGTAATTTCATTCACACAGCTAGGTGTCTTCTTCTCCCTGCAATGTAGCATTCAGCAAAATTGCAAACATAAGCAAGTCTAAAGAAGGGGAGAGAGGGTGGGGGGACGGAGTAACAGTAGCTTGCAGTGTAAGACTTGTGTCATGTTTATTACTTCATAGGATTACTCAGTCAGCATCTCCAAGACCATCACTTCCATCTCCTCTCTTGGATATAGGAGCATAACTGGAGTTAGGTTTCTTCTTCTGCGAAGCTATTTCAGCATTTTTTCTTAAGACTGCTCCTGGTGATGGGTAAGGGCGCTGCTGAAATAGAGGGCCCTGCAGTTCAAAGAACCAAAAACAGATTGGTTTCAATCATGTACCACATAAATACACACATACAGTAATTGGTGCATTAATATATTTTCCTGGGATTGTATGTGGATAGGGGAGGGTCCAAAGCACAAATCAAGCAATTAATTTCATCTGCCGGAGCAAACAACGCGTGGAAGGCAATGGTCGTCAGACAAAGGGCGTATTCCTAGAAGTCAGTGCCAGCAAAGCATTTGGTCGCTTAGACAAAAATTCCTTCCTTTTCTTTGAATCCACCCAACCAAAAAAATTCATAAAAAGAGCATATCTAGAAGCCAAAGCAAATGCGTATTTCGCAGATGGTGCAATTACCACAAGATGTGTGACAGCCGACAAGCCTTGATTCAAATACTTGAGGTGCCGAAGAAGTATAGGCTTAAAATCCCTAAAACTGTCCAGACTCCACTCTCTCTGCTTTATGTCCTACAGCAATAGCTTTTGGGGTCTAGACTCGCAATTGATCAAATCATGACTTGGACAAGATTTACTGGGGACTTAGAGCAAAAAGAAAGTCAAAAGCTAAAGGTTGAGGTAGGAAACAAGCAAGAGACTACCGCTCCTGGGAACGAGCCTATATGCAATAACGTGATGTATGAATTTGGACGAATGAAAGATGTCTCGAAACTCGGGTTCCCTAACAGGCTCTACGCTATTATGGTGGAGAGTGCGACAAAGTTGTTGATCCGTCGAATAGGGTTCACCAAACCAGTGAGATTGACCAGCGACTGGGAGCATGTCAAGGGAAAAATAATACCTTATATTTGGGAGACCGAGAATGTTAGTTAGGCGTGACTAATTAAAGGAGAATGAACGCCTCAAGAGTTAACGAACCTGGGAGTACAAGAGGTGTTAGAGAAATTTCAACTCAAATAAATAAAAGAGAGGCACACATAACGGAGAACAGATACTGACATATAGGGGTGGCAAGGTGGGTGAGTGGGTTGGGTTTGGGTGCAAGTTAAATGGGTTGGGTATAAATAGGTAACTGACCAATTTGACCCATTTATTAACGGGTTAATTGAATCATCTCATTAAATGGGTTGGTTTCACCCATTAATCTCAAAGTGACCCATTAATTTTTCACCACCTCCATTGAAGCCGATCACCGGAGCACCATCTGCCCTCAGGCTACTGTTCCCCATTTGAAGCCCTAAGATGTGTAAACTCCTTGCCATTGCTCTTCTGGTTATATTCCGGGACGGCGGCACGGCGCATCATTGCGCCTGCTCCTGCACCAAAGTCCGGCAATGGGTCTCCCCCGGCGAGTTTTGCAACGCCGTCAGTTCCTCCGTCTGCTACTCCGGCGAGCCTCACGCATCCCCTTCGAAGTCTCCGGCTGCTATGCCGCCTGTGGCAGATACTTCGTCAGTTTAACCGGCAGCGCTAGTTTTTCTGTCGACCAGCCCGTCTGCTTCGCCGGCCCAGTCTCCTGCTGCTACCTCCCCGCAGCATTTATTCTTGCGGCCACTCCACCATCCAGTGAGGCTTCCCCGGTTCCATCTCCCGCGACTCCTCTGTCTGCTAAAATGCCGGTGAGCACCCCGGCGTTGTCTCCGGTGGAGGTTCCTGCTACTGTTGCGATTCCGACGGTAAAGTGACCCATTAATTTTTTCTGTTACCAAGGACACAATTCAATCTTCTGTTCATCCACCGATTCCACCATTACCACAAACCACCGCCACATTAAAACGGCCACCATCACAAAAATTCAATTACCAAGGACACAATTCATTCTTCAGTCTCTCTCTCTCTCTCCCTCTCCCTCGGCTCTCTTCATCTTAATCCACCGATTCCACCATTACCACAAACCACCACCCCATTAACACGACCAACGTCACAAAATCCATCTTATCCACAGATTCCACCATTACCACAAACTATCAACAAGGTAGTCAAAGATGAGATCGCCATACGTGGTTTTACTTCAGCCGTCTTTACATCTGTAGAAATTAATCTGATCTCTATTGAGATCCTCCGGTGGTGGTTGGGGGTGGTTCCGCGATGGTTGTGTGGTGTTGGGTTCTGGTTGGGGGGGGGCATCTCTCTCTCTCTCTCTCTCTCCCTCCCTCCCTCCCTCCCTCCCTCGCCATAAGTGGTTTCACTTCAGCTGTCTTTACATCTGTAGAAATTAATCTGATCTCTATTGAGATCCTCCGGTGGTTGTTGGGGGTGGTTCCGCGATGGTTGTGTGGTGTTGGGTTCTGGTTGGGGGGGGCACCCCTCCCTCTCTCTCTCACTCATACACCGATTCCACCATTACCACAAACTATCAACAAGGTAGTCAAAGAAAAGATCGTCATAAGTGGTTTCAATTCAGCCGTCTTTACATCTGTAGAAATTAATCTGATCTCTATTGAGATCCTCCGTTGGTTGGGGGTTGTTCCGCGATGGTTATGTGGTGTTGGGTTCTGGTTGGGGGTGTTGCTGCGATGGTGTGGTGGTTGTTGGTAGGTGTGTGGGTGGTGCTGTGATTTTTATAGAAGTGTTTATAGGTTCTTCAGTGATGATTGTTGGTTTCTGGGTGGTGGCGCGATGGTTAGGGAGGTGGTTATTTGGTGGTCAGCGGTCGTACTGGGTGAAGGTCGGCGGTTGTTGGCTGGTGCTCGACGGTCGTTGGCTGGTTTATTCGACGGGTTTTGTGGCATTAGTTGGGTTTTTAGAGATTTTCTAAACACCAAAAACAAACATAAGCAGTCATTTATAACCCCAATTATTAACTCGTATTATGTATATGGTTAAATGCCACCCATTTATAACCCACTTAAATTTACGGGTAATTGGGTTTTAAAATGAGTGACCCATTTAAGACTCAATTATTAAATGGGTGGGTTTGGGTGAGTTTTAAGTGGGTGGATTTGGGCGGGTAAATGGGTTTGGTCTTAATTGCCACCTCTACTGACATAAGAGTTGGCGAGTCGGTCTAGGTGAGACGCCTCAAGATGACTATATTAATGCCTATACTACGAAGAAACCAAACGTCTAGATTCAAACATGCCGCCACTAGCTCTCTGAGCTGAGAACCAGTTCAAGGCTTCAACGTACTTGTGGGGTTCGAAATGCATCTCAACAGCAAGAGGCATGGGCTCTTCTTAGGACTGTGAGGTACTCGAATGAGCACGTTTTTCTCGAGTCATGTAGACTGCTTCGAGTACCCTTAAGACATGCACATCTTTCGCTTCCTTCCGCCCATAGGTATAAAGTTGTTCTTCCCCGCTAAGACATGATGCAATAGCTGATGGACACTGGTTTTGGGGTCGGATGGAGGACAGCTTTAGTTAGATGGACCTTGTCTCTCAGCAGCTCAGTCATCTGCTTACTCTCATAGAGGCACGCTTGGAGTCCCGTGTCCCAAGGATAATCTCTTCCTTCCCCCACTCATGGACATTATATATCTTGCTATTCTTTATTTTCTCATGCAATTCTCTTTTGTAGTTGGATACTTTCAGTATTTCAGTTGCTTCTGTTATTTAGCGCGTTTTGGTTATAATACATTTCCTATCTGATGAATTATTGGTTATGGATTAAGCTTTATTGCCAAAATCGTTGTCGTTTATCATCTTTGGATATATTTTGGCTTGACGAAACCATTGTTTTCAAATACTTGAGATTGGTTATTTCGATGCCCTTGTTGGCCATCTTGATTATCAATTGATGGATATATGGTTGATTCAATTTCACACATGCACGCCTGTTATTCTTTTTAACGATGTCAAAAGAAGAGAATGGTATTGACTCTCCTATTTCTCTGGTAATTGACATATCATTGTGATGAATGGTTTATTATTGGGATATCATCGAATATTCACCACGCATACATTGTTCAAGATAGAGGGAGCTTATTGCTTTTGTAATAGTATATTGGTTTCCCATAACCCTTCGTGATAAAATTATCCGAATACAAAATTGTTATGTTTTACTACTAATATTATTAACATAACTAATAGTATTGGAATGAATGTTTTTGACATAAAAAAGGGGGAGACCGTTAGTCCTACGGTTATTAAACCTCGTCTTACATCCCCTTTTTCTGATAACCAACATTGGCGATTTAGTTGTCTAATACGCGTTTGAGAATGCTTACACAAGCCTACTCTTCACCGCTCCTCCCTTACCAATAAAACGGACGCAATGGAATGATGTGAAGGCGCTGACCACTAGAAGGGTAGAGAAAAGGAAGTAAAAAGCATCAATTCATGAAGCTTTGGACTCTTAATCTCATGCGCTGGACAATTGGATGATGAAATATCAATCATATGGAAGTACAGAATCATTCGTCGGAACGCTTTAAGATCTTCGCAAAAGACTAGTCAAAGGCAGATCGTAAGTTTACATGCTCTTTACTTTGTAACTAGACTCGCACATCTGATCTGATAGTATTGATAACTCTGGCCTAGAAATTGAGCATAGTTTTCCTTTGCATGTATACGTGATATTCACAACGGAAATTAGATTTCTGGGCATTAAGATCAACTGCAACCTGGCAGTTTTCCCGAATACGGGAATGCAGTGACTGCAATGTTAGAATTTTGAATTCGTACAATTGTTTTGAGGAATACAGTCAATTGTAACGGGAAATGCAGTAAACTTTATTAGCTAATTTGTCGCATTTATTGCTCTACCAACTATAGAACGGCTATAATGCTTCCCACACTCGTGTAAACATAATTTGGGTATTTATAGTATTTATCAATTTGATTTTAAGCCCTCAATAGTTGCAATTACTCAAAACTCAAAGCATGTACTCAATTTATTTTCATTCACATTGATTTCGAATCGATTCAAGAGAGCATTATTGAGCATTCGTTCTGGAGATGGAAACATTCATTATCATCAATACACTCGTCTCTCTTTAGTCTAGAGTAGAGCTTTAAGCTGTGCTCATAACCTTCTAGAGAAATTCGATTGTACAAACAATATCACTAATTGAAGATTAATCAAAGCTTGGGGTTGTCAAGCTTGATTCTTGGTGTGTTCATAACACTAAGACAAAACGGTAGATCAATAGTAGTGGATTCTAGGGCTCTTGCAAGGGATGTCCTAGAAGAGGTGGACGTAGGCTTGACGGTTATTCGAGGCGAACCATTCAAATCAATTGCGCCTATCTCTAAACCATCTCTTATTGTTATTGCTTTACTTGCTTTCTGAGATTGTTTAGCTTGATTATATCGTGATATCAAGTGAGTGCTTCATCGCTAAAATTATCTCATGAAAAAGTATTAATTGTCATCTTAGCTTAAAAACCCTATTCAACCCACCCAACCAACTCCCAGCCCCTCTTGGGTTTATTTATTGGTTTCAACTTATATTCCATGATATCATCGGGCATTTCCTAGGATATTTGGGATTGGAACTTTCTTGGGGTTCATTTTCATGACATGCTACCATGTTTTACATTAGGCTAAAACCTATAGTGACCCGCCTCTATGTATAAAAGATATGACAAAAAAGACAAACATAACGGAGTTCTTATATAAATGATATCATTTTCTTTATATGATAACAAGATTATGCAATAATATCTGTTGAAAATAGGAAAGAGTTCCTTGATAATTTTATACCCTCCCAAATTATGTTGTAAGCGCTTCTAACTCCAAGTTGCAGGTGCACACCTGACCCGTCCACGTGGACGACGACGCCGCGACGATGAGGGCCCGCACCACCCTTTCTTTCACAAATCTTGGTTGTACCATGCATTATGTAGCAAATGGTTTTTTTCCCCAAATTACCCATGTCTGTTATTTGTTATAGGAATAGAGAGAGAGAGTATGGCGTCACTAATCACCCTATCCATTTCAATTAAGGTCTTCATAGAATAGCATCATTTTTTACAATGAGTTCATTAATAATGTATTTAGTGCTTATATTCTTAAATTTGGATTGGCTGACTAAGTTTTGTTGCAATTTCTATTAAGTCATTATTAGGTCTTCATCATACCATATAGTGCTAGACTTCTATCAGCGCTGGTGGATACAATCGAGTCGATAAGGATAACGCTATCAACAACGGAAGTCCCGACCTTGTTTGTAAATACATGTTGAGAAAGAGTACTGAATTTGGGTATTGAGTGAACCATTTTTCAAGGAACCAAGGTGTATTATAGGGAAAAACATCATCATCTTGCATAAAGCAGAGGACGGTTAGAATTCGCAACGAAGAAAAGATGAACCGGGCAACGTGGGAAAGTTGCCAGCCCTAACAAGAATCAGCTCCCGTAGATGCACATATATGCACACCTACAAATACATACATAGATTTCGGATCTCTCATTTTATGAAAAATGTTGCGCTTTATGTTGCTATCTGTGTGCACGTCGCCAGTCGCCTCCTGCCTCTATGCTGTTTCAGGTCCACCCATGACTCTTCTTCCCTATTTTGGCACAAATCACTTCTTCTCACAGCACATATAAAGGACAGAGACTAGTAAGGTCACAGGTTCAAGTCTCATGGAGTGAGGTACTTAAAGTAAGGAAACATCCACCAGCGTGACCAAGAAAAGGCCCAACATGTCCAAACTATCTCAAGAATGCTTAATTGTTCTACCCTTTTTTATAATATCCTCATTTCCTATTATACCCTAGTGAGAATGCTAAGCATTCGCATTTTAGCTACATTCCTCTTGTCCATTTGATGCTTCGTTGGTGCCCATCATTCCAAATTGAGCTTTCATGTCATCCTATAAAATTTCTTCCTTCAACTTAACAAGAAAACTGTGATTGCACAACACACCAGGAGCATGTATCCACTGTATCCAACCTGCTCGTAGAATCTTCTATTTCCCTCCTAATCTTTGTACGGATCCCAATTTGCTTCACCTTTGGTCTCCTTTTCGTCATACTAAAGTTACGATTATCATGTACAAGTCGTACTAAACCTAAAACTGCCTAAAGTACCTCTCTACACATTTTCTAGTATCAAGTCTCAACAGTGAACGCTATACCACCTACAAATTACAGACATCAGAGGATATCATCCTGAATATACTTGCACAACTGAAGCCATAGTGACCTACGTTTTAATGAAAACGCCTAAGAGAGAATCAGCAACCCATAAAGATAAGTTAAAATACAACTTAACTGCCTCACAATCAGATAACATGCAATATAAATCAAGTAAAAATGATGCAGAATAAATCAGTTTCAATTGAGGTACCGTCGCAGTGGTATCAGCTGCTCGTGGCTGTACTCCTTTGAGGCCCACAACCCTGTAAAACCAGCAATACATAAATGACTAGAAAACACACGCAATTCCTTGAAAAATGAAGGGTGAAAAAAGCATTTTCAAGCAAAAAAACATGCGCGGAAAAACACGCTGTTGAATGAAATATGTATATCGCACCAGCCACCACGTGGAGCATCTGAATAAGAACTTGGGTCCATCGGATCCAATTCATCATCCTCACTAAAGTCACGTTTCTTGCTGCCTCTTTTGTTGCCTTTACCCATTGGGGGTTTTAAACTGGACCTGTGACCCAAAAATCAATCAACATCATCAAAATTACTTTCAGCTTCCCATTTACTAAAACTGGCCCATGAGCTAACAAGCCCCATAATTGACTACCCTCAACTTATATCTCGCAGATTAATATTGGACAAAGCTCCTAGAAGTGGAGGTATCTTACACCAAATCAGAAGCATTTCCGACAAGTAGCATGTCAAAAGGGTATAAAAGAGAGGACATGCTAATTTAGTCGGAGCTGTAACTTCTAAGGAGACTAAGATTTCTTAAATATTAAGTCTCTGGGTGGGTCACTATCCCATCAGACTACCGGGCCCTTTTGGCAGTTAACTTTGAACAAGGAGGCCGGTACAGTCCAAAGAGACTTCATTTTTCTTGTAAAATGAGTCCAAAGCTACCTAGCGTAAAGAGTCGTTTGGTTGAAGAACAATACTGATGGAAGTATCGAGGCCAGAGTAAAAAAAGTAACTGATAACAGAACATAAAAAAGTACCAACTCACATCGACACTCATTTTTTGTCTGAAAAGGAGAATAGTTATCAATTTCCCAGAGCCATGAGAACCTTGTGAAAGCAATGGATGAAGCTACATCAATAGGCTTAACTTCAACTGTAAGCCTTACAATTGACTGCATTTCCCGCACTCTATTTGGCAGAAAACCTCAACTCTAACAGCCCAAAGTAGTTAACAGCAAAAGCACAGCTTTATAAGCAAAATTAAGGTCAAGAGAAGAAGGATACCTCTGCTTGGAAAAGCTTCTGTCAAAATCTTCTTTAGTACTTGCAGCACTGGTGGTCTGCTGTTGATTTTCCAGAATAGTTGCCAAGTACTGGCTTTGAGGAAGGTTCAGTACTCTACATTAAGATCAACGATTAACAGGTTTTAGAATGTACATTGTTTGCTAACTACTGACAAAGATGATGCTGATAGAGATAATGCTGACAACAACTTCATCATTATACAACTAACTGGTCATGCAGAATGGGAGTCATTATACAAAATCATTATAACTCAAGACGGCATTCACAAAAGCTGACTTACAGACATATTTCTACTTGTAAGTTATTTTTCCAACATTCTATGAGTTCAAAACATATGATGTGGACTTCAACAATGTTCACGAGGAAATAATGTTACAACCTATATCCAGACTTCTGATTACTAAGGAAGTCATCTATGGCCAAGTCAGCAAGCAAAAGCAGGGAGTCAAGAGGCTAAGAGCGTCTGTGAAGTACCTTAATCCTTAGGAGAGCACCTCCAAGGGCTACGCAATTATAAGTTGGAAGAGTACCCGAGCCAAACTAAAGAAAAACGGAAAGTATTAAAGTTCAAGCGAGGGGATCAGCGGTGACAGCTTGTTTTAATCACCATTCAGGTTACAGACTTTCATGAGCCTCTGCACCATCACTCATTTAGAGTCCACAGATACAAAGGCAGAATCTGTCAATGGGGCCACAATTAATCCTCAACTTGCAACTCATATGTTGCGTGCAAGTCTGTGCACTTAGGTGAACGCGATAGGATACTTGCCATCTATTCGCCATCTTTAAGTACGGTTTTTGCCAATTAGCTCGCAAATAAGTAAATTCCTCAGATCTATATCCTTCTTTCTTTCATCATCCATAAACAGCGCAAAATCCATATGAGAATCTTCAAAGAGCATATACGATATTACACTCTCACCACTACATATCAACGAACTGCAAAGACAAAGTACTAAATCAACATAGCTGACCTAGTTCCTAGATGCCATTGTATCGGAAACACATTAAGTAAATTACTTTATTCACATCCGAATGGTGTGTGTTCATTTTGCATTCTGCAGGCATATATTCTATTCATATTTTTTTGGCAATCCCGCTATATGTCCAAAAGACAAAAGAATGTGAAATCAATAAATCTATGAACATGCATAACACTAAAATTTATGAAAAGAATGTGAAATCATAAAACCTATGAATATGCATAACACTAAATTTTATGATATCCTTAATTCCTTAAAGATATTCCAGTAAAGTATCCAATATGGTAAACAAGAGGAATCACCACCGTGTACAATGACTGCAGTAACCCCATGATTGTACCAGGCCTACTCCCCAACCACCGCATCCTGTGCATTTCTTTAACATGGATAACTGATCACCACGATCCCCAATAGCTGCATTTCCAGAAACCATGCCATGGTGTAGGGAGGCCTGCTGTGATGAATCCGGGTAGTCCCACTGTGATGCATGCGTCTTTGTGTTGTAGTAATATATTTGACCTGTAAAGGCAAGATAATTAATTACATGAATGAAAAACATAAAGGTAGAACCAGCTAATTGAGATTCTTAAGGTAGCCCATCAATTTGAAAACATTGCATCTCCTCCTACCACTTGAAATTCATCTGTTGTTAAATGGTCTAATTAGGTAGAAGTTACTCAAGGTGTAGTTGATCTGACAGACTAGTGCCTCCTAGTGTGCTTCTAATCTCAATCAAACATCTAATCATAGTCATAATAAGAACCTTTCCTCCCAAACACCACCCCACCCCCAACCTCCCCCACTTCATCCCCCTCCCCCAACCCCCCCCCCCCCCAACCCACAAAAACAACCCCACCCTCTTTCCTTTGATACATGAAGCTTAAGGGTGCCAATTGTTAGTTTCTTGATGCCAACAACTATTTACTTCAAATATGTTGTTATGAAATTTATTCCAAATTATCATTTTCCTTTTATTTTAACCTTCCCTATTTAACTACTTCCACGCAGGGGCGGACGCACGTTGGGGCAAGGGGGGGCTGAAGCCCCTCCTGGCTTCAGGGAAAAAAAAATAATTTTTTTTTTTTTTGGGAATTGCACTAACGCCGGCTGCTGCGGCCTGCGGTGCTGCCGCCTGCCTCTCTTCTTGTCGTTTTGGAGCTTTGGTACATTCTCTTCCAGTCTTCCTTTTTTAGTTTCTCTTATCTTTCAAAGTCATAGATGAGCCGGGTAGGATTAGGAACCTTCTCTGCAGGAGCTGGTTTTTGTTGAAAACCCAGCTCTGATGGGGTCTTTGAGCGGCAATATGAGTAATATAACGAGTTTGAGGAGGGAAAATCACTGAATGCCTGCAAACATCTTCTCTCCAAGCTTCTATGCTCTGCAAAACATAGAATAGCTGCGTGGTTGTCTTGATTGATGTGGGTTCTAGTTTTTTCACTTGGGTTTTTCGTTTTGTGAATCATGTTTGTGGGTGTAGTCAGTACTTGACAGAGCTGTTGGCGGAGCATCAGAAGCTTGGACCTTTCATGCAAGTACTTCCTATATGTAGTAGACTCTTGAATCAAGGTTAGTTTCTTTCTGGGGTTCCCTTGAGTTGGATCTAGGTTATCTGGGATATGTCTGTCTACTGTTCTTTGTTTAGTGAGAAAGTCTAAGTTAGATCCGACTTGCAGTACTTGACTGCTGCAATTACTTAAGTAACCATGCATGCCTTGTATTTGGTGCAATTGTTATTAGGGCCTTTGCTTCCACCACATAGTGGGTTTTGTTTCTCTGATCTTGCATTTGCACCGCCATCAGACAGGGTATGAACCAATCGTGCCTCGTGTAGCACCTGAAGCTTCTTATGGCTCCGAAGTCCGAACAATGCGAGTCATCATTATTAAAAGGGGTGGATGGATTCAGTATTTTATCGAAATTCTTTGAGTTTTACTACTCCATATTGCTGTGGGAATATTCCTTACACTGTATTGACCATAAAGTTGGTGTCCTTAGCTTTATATAATTCCATTTCTTTCTCTTTACTGCAACTGTGGCCTACCTTTTCCAACAAGATGGCAAGGGGTGTATCTAGGCCTTTTGGAGCACCTTAATTTTCTGACAAAAAAAGAAGCTCATGAACGTTTTAAAAGAACTACATTTGTGCCGCCTTAGAAATGGTATAAACCTACTGCTTTTCGAGCAGCGTCTGAAGTACTTTTGTGATTCTGAGGAACAAGAGTCATTTCTGCTAAGTATAAATGTTGTCTTGAAGAATATGATGTAGGAATCTCCCCTACACTGTTATGACCATAAAGTTGGTATGTTCGACTTTGTATAAGCTCTGTTCCTATATCTCCCTTTACTGCAACTGTGGCATCCCTTCTACCTTTCCCAACAACATGGTAAGAGGGTATCTAGACCACTTGAATCACCCTATTATATTAAAAAGACTCGTGACGATTCCTTGGGAAGAGGCTTAATTGGGCTGGCTTTAGTCGAGTAATTGAGAGTGTCTCTTTGTCGCTTGGAGTGTGCTGCTGCTGCTGTACTTTTTTTTGTGTCTTAATGGGGCTTTATAGTTCCCAAGTTCCAACAGAGAAGGGGGGTGGGTTGGGGAGTGGAGGGGGGGGGGGGGTAGTTGTTTTCCCTCCCAGTCCCAAGAAAGGAAAAGAAGATCAAATCTTGTGGGTGTATCTCCATAATGTGTTAGAAAGGACATTGATCTTAATAGCAGTCTTTGTGTTGGCTAAACCTAAGCACACACCAATCTGATCAGATTAGAGAACACACACACACACACACAGTACAGAGAGTGTGTGAAGGAGACACGACCGGTTAAGCGCGAGAGAGTGTGTGAAGGAGACACGACCGGTTAAGCGCGTGTGTTTTATAATACTTTTTGTATGTTTTATAAGTACATTTTGTTTTTAATATCATTTTTTAAAAAAATTGATATCGGACATATAATTTTTGCCCCCCCTAAAAAATATTCCTGGTTTCGCCCCTGCTTCCACCTTATCCATTCTTTCTCATTCTTCTTCTCTCATATTTTTGCCAAGGTACTTCGCTTTCTTATGCTTTGATGGCTTTAAGATTGTAAAATCAGACCCAACATACAAAAATATAATTTCTGGGAATAGGTAATGGTTATGTGCTATTTGAGACAGACATGAGAATGGAAAGTGCTCTTTCATAAGTAATTGACGAGTGGCTATTCCCTAATAACTAGGGATGCAGCCGATATCTTTCAAAAAGATTAGATACAAAATAACTGATTAGGCAGTGGTTATCTTCCATGGTCTCGAATAAAAGAATTACAACACCCTTGTACTTTCTTTTAAACAATGGCATGTGACCTCCCGAAAACTTTAAAATGCTTAGTAGGAAAAAAATATAGCATATGGCATACCGCTTGTTTCATCCAATACCTCTTGCCAACCTTCTGGAAGAGCAACCTGAACAGGTCTTTCCCACTGACTTATCCCAGATCTTTCGTTACAATAATAGAGAACACCACTTGCCGGGTCCCTAGACTCAACCTAATCAAGTATTGGTGAAAGATAACGGATACAGGAGAGAATATGGCAAGAAAAAACTTAAGTAATTTAAAACACCAACTAATAACAAATATAATATCAAGCCACTAACAATTCTCGCTTCCAAAAACAACAAATTTGCATTTCTAGAACAATGCTCTGAAAAAGGTAAATTCGGGAATTACTAACACCGAATTTGAAAAAGATTACAAATCACACAACCTTGCAGGAAATACAAAAATGAGAACACCGAAATGGCTATCCAAACATGTATAGCACGCACAACACAACCACATAACTTGGATTTTGAACTAAGAATAGTATCTATATCACACAACCTTTATATCCCACATCGGGTGTGGAAACTTTGTGAATGAACTTATAAGACCCTGCCCATAAACTCATAAACAGCTACTTTGTCTAGCCCTTCTAAGGGAGGCATAGTCCTACGGTGGGGCTACAGACTGGATCATTACAGATGGTATCTAAGCTGACTCTCAAAAGCTCGGGCTGGAGATAGGGACACGAAGGCAGGCTCGGATCGGGCTAATTCAGTTGGACTGCTGGTATGTTCCAACAATGGCTAGAGAGGAAGATTCTGGTTATATGTGACTAAGGTTGAGTTTGGGCCTTCGCGATGATGCTAAGGTGTATGGGGGGGAAAATGTGATATCGCACCTCGGTGTGGAAACTTTGTGAATGGCCTTATACGACCCTACCCATGAACTCATAAGTACCTACTTTGCCCAGCCCTTTTGAGGGAGGCATGGCCCTGTGGTGAGGCTATAGACCGTAGTTACAGTATGTGAGATCCCATATTAGATGTCGAAACTTTGTGAATAGCCTTATAAGACCCTCTCCATGAACTCATAAGTACCTAGTTTGGCTAACCCTTGAGGGAGGCATTGCCCTATGGTGGGGGCCGTAGCCGGGTCATTACATACAATACCAAAGCTGACTCTCTAAAGCTCGATCAGGGCTATCTAGTCGGGTTGCCGAAGGTTGGGAGATGAATGCAGACTCAAATTGGGCTGATCCAATTGGGCTGCTAATATATCCAATAATGGTTAGAGAGGAAGGTTTTGGGCTATGTGACAGTAAGGGAGAGATTGAGCCCTAGCGAGGACACTTAAACATATGGAGGAAAGAATGTGATATCAAAAATCGGATGTGGAAACTTTGTGGATGGCCTTATAAGACCATGCCCTTGAACTCTTAAGTACCTACTTTAGCTAGCCCTTTAGAGGGAAGCATTGCCTTGTGGTGGACCGTAGAGCCGGTCGTTATGCACATGTCCATATGGGGCATATAAAGAAACATCACCGGGCTAGAGATTACCAAAGACGAATTCGATCATGATGCAATTATGCTTTCATAAGTAACTCAAGTGCCTCTCACTAATGCCTCTCAAGCTCCTAGTTCCCCACCAATCTTATACCAGATTAGATGGCAACTATTCAAGACCCGCTCCCTGAATCCACTAAGCATCATCTAGTTGAGTGCTTTAGCCAAAATCAATTTCCTTCACTTGTATGGCTAAAGGATGTCAAAGAGTGATATCAACAGTATTGTCCAAAAAATTTAATAGGAAACAAGTAGATTGATTCTTGCATAAGCTTCCCATCCGTTATGCGATTTTCTCGCTGTGATCTACAGGCAAGTTAATCATATCACATCAGAGAGAGAGAGAGAGAGGAGGATATCCCTTCGCAGCAAAAAATTAACAAAACTGATAGTATTCCTAGTTTTAATTTCAATTATTTCGAAGTTAAATTCAACTAAATTTGCGTCCTGCACTGACTGGAATAGATACTGATAACGAGGCTGTACAACAGATCTAGTCCAAGATAAATGCGTACCACACATCGAAGTCATAAATAGCACTTACCCATCCTTCAGGCAGTTTTCCGCGGACCATGTTTTGAGGTGATGGAGTCTTCAAACTCTGGGATGTAAAGTTATAAGGGGTCTGTCAATAGAGTAATCCAAGAGGACAAGCTAACAAGCAAATAAACATATAAAATGACATGGAAAGGGAAAAAGCCTTTAACAAAGTAAAAGCAAAGGAAATTCCTGTTAACAAAGTTGCGACACCGTTAGCTTCATTATTACAGGCTTTCTATCTCTAAATTCCTGTTTACATTTACTTTTACCTAGCAAAGGACTTGTCAAAAGAAAAACATAAAAGCACAAGTGAGGACGACTTCAGAGGTTTCATATAGCTACGTGCCTACAGTGATAGTCGGTTCACGTTTTAAGGTATAATCCAGGAAAAAGCTCATTTCCCTTGGGAATCAGTGTGATAGAAAAGGATCCTCCTAACACTTAACCAGAAGAGAGCTATATCTGCTCTTTTGATGTGCTAAAGGCAGAGTCTTCTGTGCAGAAGTGATGAAGAAGCTTTAAATCTTTTGATGTTTCAGTCTGGCAGGTAGAAACTTTGCTGCTGGCGTGGACCATGCTTCGGTTATTTATACATCACTGATATGTAACAAGAACCTTTAGCTCTTGTTGTTTGGCTTGTTTGGGATTTTCTTGGGTGATTTTGGTTCGATGCTTATGTTAATTCACAAGTTGGTCACTTTTCAGGAAGAGGAAGAAGTAGAAGCTGTCCGATGAATAGGCGAGTTTGTGAGGCAGGGCTTGTTCATAACTGAATAAGGGATGAGAATACCTCTCAGGCTCTTTGGAAAATTGATCTCCAAAACATGGTACAGTTTTTTAGTTTTTCAGATAGATGGCTTGTATCCTTTTAGTGTACAAGGGTTGCGCCTGAGGTATTGCTCCCTAATATAATTTTCCGTGCCATTGAACCGTAGAACTATACTCCATATATTTTCCCTCTCAAATCTAATTCAAAAGTCCATCTACAATGCCACATATGTGGAAGGATGAGAAAAAATAAGAATACATAAGAGAAAATGACTTGCATTATCCGAGATTGGAGTATCCGCTTTAGCTGAGTCATCTTTTAGAATTCCTCTGGCTCTCAACTTCTGCCTCAGGTACTCTGGCAACCCATTGGCCCCAGGCTTCTGTTCAGACTCTCCAAGTTCCGATATTTTTTGGCCTGTTTCACGACAATCAACTCCAGGTTTCCCTGTAGCATAGTACCAACATTTTAATATGGTGGTAAGAGAAAGTACCTACAACATCAAGCATCACTTAGTCTTAACAGGAGCAAAAGTATTACCATAAGCACCTCCACCCGGTACACCATATCCATTTCCAATTTCCACATTACCTGAAACAAGAGCAAAACTTGGCATACATAAAGTGATAACTACTCAAGGCAAACCTGATTAAAATTAAATTCAGAATGATGAAAAATGTTTAACTACTAATGGGAAATTACAATACCTGCCAGTTTACATAGCTGTAGACATGAGTTACTCATTGAAGTTGATCTCCCAACAACTTAATTGGGACCGAGAAAAACTAAAACCTCAAGTTATCATCGTTTCTTTTACTTGTTTTTGAGTACGAAGTTTAGGATTTGTACTACAATACTCCTTTCCGCATAGATTCATGACTTGCCTACTTATAGACCACTAAATAAGAAGAGCAATCAAAGTCTTGGTGGCCACGGTACACTGGAGAAATCTTCTATTCCGAACTTTCAACGACCGTATATAATGTTAAAAATTGCAATGCACTATGTTACTCAGACTCTTCCAAATGCGTGAAGTACCCGTGTCGGACACTCGACATGGGTATTGGATATGTGTCCGACACCTCTCGTAGGATATGCCACCAAGAATACTATCTTGAAGTGTTTCTTTTAATTAGTTATTGCTTTGAGATGAGATAACGTTCAATTAAGACAATGTGCTTTCACTGAAAACACCATTTTACCTAAGGAGTAACTAATATATAACAAAGGATAGAAATATTCTGCCGTGTCCCCGTGTCTTGGGTTTTAAAAATTAGATGAATCCGACACTTGGACACGTATCCAACTCAGACACTCATAACAAGTCCATGTAAAATAGGCAATGCATAGAAAACATGGTACCTCCAGAATTCATAGACGTGAACGGTCATACCAAGAAACAGGCTGACATCCTATTTACAGGGTATAAAGGGAGCCTCCCATGCACACACCGCATACACAAGAATGAAGTTAAAAACACCGATAACATAGCCACAGCCTAGCTAGAAGAGCTAGCCTGAAAATTGGTAAAAGGCAGTCGAGAGAACTGGTACACCTTGGTGAGCCAAGAGCAGAGGACACCTCAAAAGATTTAATATCCATCTCACATACTTGCACAAAACAATGAGGTCATAACCCCAAGTCTTTGTCAGAGCATCCCAGACTCTAAACATTAACCAACATGAAAAACACACAACCAAAGTAGGATCTTCCACAGTTACCAACCTACCACAAAATGCAAGAAAAGATTATTATATGAACACAAAACAATCAACAACAACCTGCCTCTGTGTCACGGGCTGCCCCTTGCACCCGCCTAGCACCGCGCCCCCGCGCCCATCCTGCACAGCGCCCCCGCGCCCATCCTGCACGCGCCCATGCGCCCTTGCAAGTTCTTCAAGTCTCGCGCCCATGCGCCCGTCAAGCACAGCGCCCGCGCGCCCAACTGTAGTGCCCGTGCACGTCAAAAGCCAACCGTGAAGATCTGAAGATCTAGGCGTGCGTTTTTGCTCAATTTTGGTGGAGATCACCCTTGTATATATTTAAGTTTCCCTGTAAAATTTCAAGTCATTCCGAGTTGTATTTCTCTAAAAAGGGGCACTATGACTCCTCGCACATAGTAACGTCTACTACTGTCACTTAGGAAAATCCTCCTAGTGGTACTATATGGGGAGTACATGTACACCCATACCCGAGAGTCCCTTGCTTTGTTTTAGCTTGCCTGTTTAGCTAGATTGCACACTGTGGATGCAAACAAAGCCTTCTGTAAGTTGTAACGATGATGTTGAAGTAATGAGAATATTTGGGACCGTTTTGCCCTTGTGTTGAAATTTACTTCTTTGTGCACTGTTTTATGCAATGTTGATGGACTGCTTGCTGTAGATTGTTGAGATTTGTTGGCGGACTCTTCTTGCAAGAGGCAAGTCGAGTGCCACACACGGTTTCCTTTGTGCCATCAAAGGCCACCGTGTGTCACTCTGCCATGCGAGACCAGTCAAAATGGCAACAGGCACTACAGCAGACATGCACTACATCAACCTTAGAAGGACCATTCCGAGGAACATAAGAGGGAGAAAATCCTTGAAGAGTGCTTAGAGAGAACAAAGAAAAAATACCATTCAAACTCTCGGTTGCATGCATATGTATAAACAAGAAAGATGGGCTAAAAACGTCCGAACTAGAAGCAGATATTTTTGCAGGTGATGACATCCACATTAAAGATGAATATTTTGTACCTTAATGAGAAAAACAAGACGTCTCCGGTTTCAAGATCGAAATTGATTAAACTTTCTCCAGGGTTGCAGAGTGTAAACTAAAATCATACCAGCCGAAAATCAAGGATCCATCTGGGAGCTCTTTTAGTGGCAGAAACTTAAAAATTTTACCAGAAGTTCAGCATCCTGAAACTATCTATGTACTAAATGTATGAAGAATTGTACTGAACATGATAAGTTATAGTCTAACATGATTTTGCCTGATGATTTCAACCCTTATGCGACTCGTCTCCTATTTCTCTTCTTCCTAAAAACTTGCAAACCACTCATTAATAACATAAAACTCTCCTCCAACATAATTTTCCCTTGCAAAGACAAACACCATCTCCAAGAACAAAAAGATACGAGTAATCTTGACATTACTCATACATAGTACTACCTTGTCAATCTTAACAATCTTATTCAACCTCTAACGTTCTATCTGACAACCAAACCCTTTTATACCAGGCAAGGTTTACGTCTAAAAAGTTCCTTCGCCACTTTCACTTATCAAATGAAGTCAATTCTTATCATCTTCAACCCAGAAGCTTCTAAAAACCAAACATTTATATTGAACAAATTAGGCAGCACAACTCTACTAAAACTCTAAAACTGACCCTACATCAGCAATGCAGACCACGCAACAAAGAAACACTTGCTTAACAAAAAAATAAAGGAGCAGATATCTATACAGGACAGTCTTTTAGCATTCTAAAGGTTTTGTTGCGTCCCAGTTGAACAAACCACATTTTCCAAGGAGGCCCCCAAGGAATATCCCAAGATTTCATTGACATCTAGTACAAACCATACTTTCACAACGTCCACTCCTCCATCGATGTCGCTCACCAAGAGGCCCCAATCGTACAGCCGGAAGCCCTTATGTGGTGCAAATGAGGATGCAGTAGATATGCGCATAACATGAGCTGAAATCTTAGAAAAATCACATAGTACTCCACTGCATGGTCTAGCATCAAGAAACTCATTAACTTCTTACAAACTTTGAGAAAATACCTTCAAACAAAATGTTCTAAATCCGAGCAGTAGAGAATAGCACAAAAAACAGCGGCTGTGTACTGGCCTCTAGCGCATATAGCAGCAGAGGAGGGATCAGAAGGCGCCACCGGGTTGAATTCTCAAAACCCAAGCCTCCAATGCTTGAGAACCCTAGCTAAGGGGGAGCTGAAGCTCAATCTTGCTATTCGTCTATTCTGTTTTTCTTTTTTTAGAAGTCATGGAGTAGGCCGAATTTTCTTCTTTTGTACCAACTTCAAAGCTTCCAAGAGAAGCCAACTCCAATCTTCCAAGAGAAGCCAAAAGTTTGCACACAAACCCGTCCTACTAATCTCAGATTCTCTAAAGCACCAAGCACACAAGTGCTTTAACAAAATGACCCAAAAACTTCGGAGCTGACTCAATTACAGACCAAACTGAAATACTACGCTGACTAATAGTACTACAGAAAATACTTGAAAATAAAAACTTCTTAGAAACTAACCCTATCTACACTAGTTCGCGTCCTTATGTTCCAGCAAGCAAACTGTCTACGATATACAACTGATACTCCCAACTCATCCAGGAATTCCCTTCCAAAATAAGGAAAAATAGCACCTAGACTTATGTTTTTTGCAGACCATCAAAAATATATCTCCATGACGATGTTTTATTAAGTAAGCACTACAGAAATTGAAAGCAAATCAACAAGGCTAGGCCTCTGACATATGTACTCCCAGAACGAACTAAAAGGCAAAATTATCATCAATAGAAGGCTTAGAACATTTGGAGCTATGAGTAACGAGTACTCAGACCTCATATAGGGAGAGGGGGTTTGGTTTCTTTTTATCGGTAGTTTAATTTCAAGAAGGTTTGTCATTTGATAGAGAAGAGCAATACTCTACTGCTGCTGCCTCTTCTCTACGGTGCTAGTGTTATCTCGATTCAAATTGGAAATAAATCAACATATAAGCATTGGTCGTGTTAACCTCTTGATTTGTTGAGTAGGTGAAAAGAAGTGAGCATAATACAAAGAATAAAAAACACTGAACCGACCTTCATCGGGAACAGTCGATTGGCCCCTTTTTAAGGCCATTTTAGCTCGATGCTCTGTACTCATCTTCAGCAGATACTCCTGTGATTGTAAGAACATGAAAAGTACACCAAAACAAAACCTAATAAGCTGCAAGTCCGTACAGGATGCTACCACTTCAAACAGAAGAAGAATAACAGAGGTACCAAGAGATAAGATAATTTGCACACCTTTAGAGCATTTGGGTCATGGCGTTCTGAAATAACATCAGCACCATCCTCAGGAGTTCCACTTGCACCTCTTGCTTCTCTAGATTTATGTAATCATGAGCAAGTGAGTATCACATTGTGATTTCAGCATTTACTGATTGAAAGAGAAATCACATAACTTAAAGAGCAAACCTTTGACCATGGATAACGTTTTGGGTGACAATTTCCTGAACGTTCAAAAAGTTAAAGACGGTAATTACATCAATCAACACAAAAATAACAGAGGCAAGAGAAAAGGAGAAAAAAGGAAGAAGAGATAAAAATGCAGCAAGGATTACTTGTTCACGCAGCATGGCATTCTGAGCTGCAGTTTCAATATCATCTGAACTTCCCAATTGCAGCCTCAAGTCTGAAGCAGATGTAACACTCACAACTGGTGCGATATGGTATACAGTTGCCAATTATGAATATGAGAATTCAACAGAACCAATAATACAATATGACCAATCAGAGGATAATTCTTCTTAGTAGCATCATAAGCATGGCCATTTGGAATAAAAGCAGTTACTTCAAGAGGTTCTGAATGAGTCTGCTGAAGGATTGCTTACCTATCTCATTTTCTTTTTGGGCATGCTGCTCCATGAGGTTTGCACTTGGTTGTATTGCACCCGACAACTCACCTTGATGAGCACTAGACAGTTTAGAACGTCCCAGTTCCTCAAAGTGGTTTCTGTGGTTTACTTCCCAAAATTTTGCTTGCTGCTGCTCACCAGACACTGCTTCATCTGCCGGTTTGCTTGGCACATTTGATTCTGCTAACATATGAGAACTCTGGTGAACCCCAACCTGAAGACCTTGTGATTGCGGCTGAGAACTATCAGATTCCACATGCGGCGTAGTACTGTTTGGAATATCTGTTGAGACAGCTGAACCAGGAGCGCCTTCTCGGAACATTTGGCAGGTGCGGGTGCTGGGTTGGGTATAATTACCATTATCAAAGTTACTCGGGAATTGATCCGATGAGATGGGAGCATATTGAGCATGATAAACTTGAGGCCATGGGCTTACATTGGGATAAAAGTTTTGGAAAGAAGGACCAGGGGCGACATTAGGAGGAGGAGCATGAAGGAGCATATGGTGAGAATTAACAGAGTTCTGAAAAGGCTGAAAAGGGTACTGGGCAGATGGATTGAAAGAGTTTGGCAGGGGGTGAACTCCAGGAGGGAGAGGCTGATCATGGCTGTTATCCATAAGCTTCATATATTAAGGTTTCTTAAAACTTCGGTGTTTCGAACAGCATAGGTTAAACTCAATGGATACGAATTGAGATGTCAAGGGACTGTAACTGCATCAACACATATTTTGGAATCTTAATTCTACATACTAAAACAGCATTGAAGTTACAATTACATGATACATATTGAAATCAAATCTAGGCAGCATATCTTTGACTGCAAGAACAGATCCTGCACGCTAATTATAGTGTCAAGCTGAAAGCTTCATTGTTAAGCCATTCAATCTCTCTGCAGACAGCTGAAACCAAGCTACACGACCTTGAAGTAATTTAACGTTCAAGGTTAATGTATCACATCATGTAGTGTAGGTGGGGAATTAGCTGTCGTAGTGAAGGGCTTTTATGATCCTCTCTATTGTTCACTTAATATAAAGCGAAAAGGGCGAGAGAACTATGCTATAATCCTCTCTATTTTTCACTTACATATGAAGTGATTAGAGTGAGATTGTCAAGACTAGGGTGAGAGTATTAAAAATATTCTAATTCTCTTTGCCCTATCTTCTTCTCTCCCCTTCTCTTCCTTCCGTATTATCAAACCCTACAATCACATTTTAACTTGGTGTAGGAGCTATCGTTGCGCAGGGGTTCGACTCTTCCCGATTGCATATTTGGCTCCCCTTTATTACGGTGCAATTAGCACTATGTTTATTTGTATACTTGGTGGTAGTGCCCCTTCATTTGTCTCTCCACGTGCAATCGAGCGCTTGCACGTGACGGGGGAGTGTTAAGCATGATAACACTTTTGTGGACATTCTCTGGCAGCTTGACCTTTTAGAGCAGATGGTAAGTTAACATGCGTCATTCCAAATTTGCCGTATAGAGTTGGACACTAGCAATTGTTTGACGTGGTCCCACTTGTTTATGTTTGCCATTGAGAGGCTAAAAGGATATCCGCATATATTCTTGGTGAGATTAAAAAAGCCAGAAACAGCTGGAGCATCAACTTTGGCTAAGAGTTGCAAATTCTTAGACGCTTGATGTCTAAGCTCGAGCTTTCATCTATTTCAGCATCTTCACTGCTACAGCTACTTCCAGTTTTGCCCAAATAGCTATAACTTTTAATACTCTTTATTCCCCTACCACTCCATTGTCTAGCCCTTAGATTACTGATTCCGGAGCCACTGACCATATGACTAGATCTCATAAATCTTTTATTCTCCTTGCTCAGGAAAAGACAAGGTTCGCTTTGTTCTCTGTTCTCCTTGATCCTAATATTTTAAAAACTTCTATAACAAGTCATTAAATTGCAAAGTCACCTTCTACCCTTCTTATTGCAATGTTCAGGATATCAAGAAAGAAGATTGGTCATGGCCGGGAGCATAACGGGCTTTATATGTTGGAAAGAGGAGGTGCCTTCGAGTCCGTCTTACGGGCAAGTTCATCAGGCAGATTCTAGCACTTTAGCATCTATCTCTCGGTGTTTTGAAGAAACTTTTTTCTTTTATTAGTTCAGCAGTGTAAAACTCAAACTTTAATAGTAATGCTTGTGAGCTTGTTAAGCACACACAATCGTGCTATGTTAGTAATGATAAAAAGAACCCTCAATCCTTTTTTCTTGATTCATAATGATGTTTGGCGTTCGTCTCCTGTTACTGTTTTGCATGGTGTTAAGTGGTTCCTCTATTGACTATCCCAACTGCGCTACTTGGGTGTATATGATGGATGAGGTGATTAATTTTAAGTTATTCCGTAGTATGGTTTGTCAATTTAATGTACCATCAAAATTCTTCAAACAGATCATCGAACCGAGTATAAAGGGGGTTGGGGCATGTAGCCAAAATCCAATTTCTACTTTCGACTGTGTCTCCTTTCTATAGAGCTTTTGTGTCCTTTATGTCTTCTGTCTGTCTTCCACGGGATTAGAAAATAGCACAAGTAGAGGAGATGAGAACCTGTGAACTTGTAAATCTTCCTCCAGGCAAAAAAACTATAGGTTCTAGGTTATAGATGGGTGTTTGCTGTCAAGCAGAAAGACAAGGGGAAAATACATTTTAAGGCAGGACCGGTTACCAAAGGTTGCGCTCACAATTATGGAGTTGATTATCAGGAAACCTCGCTCCGGTAGTAAAAATGAATTCCATGAGAGCACTTCTCTCTTTTGCAGCTAACATTGAGTCGGACTTGCAGCATCTTGATGTCAAGAATGCATTTCTTCATGGAGACCTTGAGAAAGAAGTAAACATGGAGATACCTCTTGGATTCACGAATGAGGAGACCGAGTGCAAAGTTTGCAAAGTAGAGAAGGCTCTTTATGGTCTCAAGCAGTCACCAAGAGCTTAGTTCTACAGATTCCACAAAACTATGATTTCATTTGGATAGCATCTAGGCATAGCTGATCAACCAATGTTTATTAAATGCTTCAAAGGGAAATTAAGGTTCACATTGTGTACATTGATGGCATTGTCGTCACCAGTGATGACGTTGATAAGGTTGCTAGGTTAAAAGCTTATCTAAGCAAAGACTTCCAGATCAAGGGCTTAGGTAAGTTGAGATACTTTCTTGGGAACAAACTTGCCTGGTCTAGCAGAGGTACCTATCTTTCTCAAAGAAGGAATGTATTAGGCCTCCTGGAAGAAGCTGGTTTGTTGGGTTGCAGACCTGCAGATTCTCCTAATTGAAGTGAATCTTGACGTTTGCAATTATGTTGGAGAGATAAATATCGGAGATTGGTTAGAAGATCGATTTATCTTTACCATACTAGACCTGATATAGCCTTCGCAGCAAGTCTTGTTAGTCAGTATATCAGACCTGGTAGATAATAATACAAACACTTACCATGTTGTCTGCAATTGCATCCAGTATAACCAATTTCAGTCCCACTATATCCAAACCTTTGATTCTAGAGCAATAACTCCTCTTCAGTTGTGCTACTTAATAAACCCTCTCACTCCCAACACCATACCACACCACTACCTCCCCCATGCACCCTACCCATAAACCCCTCTCCCCCTCCCCTTCACTAAATGTGCATATGCAATCATGTATACATACATAAGTAAAGCACCACCACGTCGATCCACAGTTTCACAGCCGCCACCGCTTCTTTCTTCCTCTTCCAAATAGGTTCCCTCCCTCCCTCCGCCTCTCTCCTTTTAGTTGCAGGATTCTCCAATTCTATTGACCTACCTGCTCCAGAACCTCGCACCATGTCCTTCTGTCTCTCTGTTTTAGCCGCTAGTGATTTTCCGAGTAATCATCATAATCTTCCAAATCAATCACCACAATCATATGAAAAGCGAGCCCAGTGCATTGCACGCATACGAAAATCATGAAACAAGGAAGCATTCGCTTCACTAGTGGGGCTAAGGCCGCGTACATCAACCCGCTAACTCATATCGACACAAAAATGACCAGCTGGTTCGTCGGGGTGTGTGTGTGTGTGTGTGAGTGAGCAACTTCGCACGTAAATCACAATTAAATTTCGACTAAAACGCAACGGAATCACTAAATGTTGACAAGAATCAACCCCATAGTTGATTAACTGATTACGAAGACGCTATTTGCGTTGCAAGTGAGAAGCTTCACGTACCTGCACAGGAGTTCGCCGAGTAAGAGACTCCGGCGAGTTGGGGTGATGCTACAAATTACAATCGGGATTCCAATTTTTATTCAAGCCGGGTCTATTATTGCTCCCCCCAACAGTGCCTTATTTGGGCGCGCAATAGAACGTCCGGCAACTTGTTCTAGTAGCGAGATGAAATCCTCTGGACAATTTGATTAGGCTGCTAGCTCTTCCGGCGGTAGGGGGTTCAAAGACGGTGCATGAGCCAAGAAAGATCCTATAGTTATATATATTTATTTATCTATACTACTTAACTTTTTTTCATTTTTTGTGTAACACTCTCTTGTTACACCGAAAGTGATTTTGGTGACTATACTACTTATAATGAGAATATTTTTTTTCACTTTTGGTGTAACACCACTGAAAGTGATTTTGGTGACGACATGTGTCCAAAATGAGGTTAAATTGTAAAACACATTTTTATATAACTACTTACCTACAATAGTGACAAGTAGCATCTCAAGAAAATTTTTTAAAAGTGACACAAAATAAAAATCTTAATTGGTAAGGGGCCGTACATTTACCATTTTCAGTATCTATTTTTTGCAATGATGATGAAAAATATGTTTTTTATTGTGTACTTTTACCATTCTCTCTTTTTATTTGGATACAAGTACTCAAATAGTGTCAAAAATCAGGAAACACCTTGAAGGTGTTTTCTACTTTTCTCAACAAGTTTCACCCACTGTCAGAGAATACCAATTCTCCTTCACTGTTCACCCTTTTTCGGCCCAAGTCTGCAACTTGTCAGACACCTCTCTCTCTCTCTCTCTCTCTCGCTTTCTATCCTTTTGTTCACCCCCACCGTAGTCACCATGAAAGATCTTCCTCTCTCATGATCGATCTTCATTTCTCTTGGGCTGCTAAACGGAAGTTATGTTGTATATGATCGGATCCACTTCAGTGATCAATATTTCCGTTAGTCAACAACCAACAAAAGTGCTCTATAATTCAGAAGCTTAGAGGAAATAAATTAAGGACAGGCCCTTTTCTGTTGACAGTCCTTGAGGTCTCCGCCTGGAAGTTTGATCGGAATTTGCTGTGCGAGTTTTGGTTCTGTTTTGTCAGCTAAAGTCTCCACCGAATTTGTGGTGGAAGTTAATTTCGCCGTTGATCTTTACCTTCAAATTTTTGATATCCAGCTTTGGTAGAGCAGAAGAGTTAATGAAGCCGTTAAGGTCTTTGATGAACTTGAGAACAGTAACTCTAAGGCTGATATTATCTCGTACAACTCCTTAATCAATTGCCTGGGGAAGAATGGTGATCTTGATGAAGCGCACATGAGGTTCAAAGAGATGTGAAAGAAGGGCTTCAGTCCTTATGTGGTCACACATATCACATTCATGGAAGATCAGGGCAGATTTGTAGGAAGTGGGTTTTTTTTGGGGGGGGGGGGGGAGTTGGTGCTTGCTACCGGAGATGGAAGGGAAATTGTCGAAAGCTTGCCACCGGAGATTGATGCTAAGCAGAAAGTTGCTTGAAGCAGAGAGAGATGGCAGGCGTGTTGGGTGGTGTGAAAGAGGTCTGACAAGTGGGACAATATGTTTATTTTGGAGGATAAAGTAAGGGTATAATAGGAAATTATCATCTGTACAGTAAGGGTAATACCGGAAAAAATAATGGTAACAGTAATGAAAACAATAATGAAAATAGTAAACATACATAAACAATTAAAATAAGTAGACACAAACAAATGATAATAAAAATAGTAAAAGTACACAACCATAATTTTGGACTGGATACAAAAATATTGAAAACCAAAACACAATACAAATACACAAAACGAAAAGTGTAAGCGTACGGGCCCTTAGTAACTACCTAAGAAAATATTTTTAGTTTTTACAAATTAAAATTCATCAGAAAATATAGTAAAAAAAAAATTAAAGATCAAGCTTAATACGATAATAATATTTTGCTAACTTATTTTTGGACAAGTATGGTTAACTTATTTTTCTGTTATTTAAGATTCATTTTACTGAATATGACAATAAACATGTATAGGTGATGTTTGATTTTTTTTTAAAATGAAATTTGTACTATTAATTTATTTTTCGCGTGTGCCATGGTAACTCGTAAATGAAAAAGAGCATTTGTCTCCCTCCTAATTTTCCTCTCATTGGCTGAAAATTTTAAATATTCTTAAAGCATTTATATTGTGTTATTAATTTATTAAGGTTCACTTTTGTTAACCAAACAAGTTTTGACAGAGTTTAAGCTGCTTTCTGGACTTGCTCCTAACTTCAGAAAAAGTGTAATTTATTGAGCTGGTATTGATGAAACTACCGTTGTTAAATAAGATAAGTGGCATTCTTGTTGGCAAATTCTAGGTAACCTATCTAGGTGTCCCAGCTGCAATAAAAGAATTACAAAATCCTTTTAGAGTGACTGTCAAAAAAAAAAATCAAGCTGGGCTACTAACAACCAATCTTTGCTGACATAGTATAGATTGTTGATTATGTATTAATGAGTATACAAGTGCACTGGTGTACAATTTTTCTGTTGCCAAAAAAGATTATTAAACAAATTGAAGGAAAGATCAGGGCTTTTATTTGGCACGGGGATGATGTTAAACGTACTGGGGCAAAAGTTGCTTGGAATGCCTTTCAAAAAAAGAAGGTGGTTTAAGACTAAAAAGAATGGCAGAATGGATTAAGGCTGCAATATAAGCACCTATGGGATTTGGCTCATAAAAAAGATTCATTGTGGGCTAAATGGTGCCACATAACATCATAAAGGAAAAGCACCTATTGACTTTCAAGCTTCGTGTAAGCCTTTTCATGGACTTGGTGCAAAATAGTGAAGATTAAGGATCTATTCAGTCAATTTTTCAATTATAAAGTGGGTGATGATAAAGACACGTGGTTATGGCTTAATAGATGAATTCATGATGGTACTTTAATCAAAAAAAATTGACAAAGACTCTGGTTTGGGTTAAATACAAAACTTTTTCCTGTAATATTCACGTATTTGCGGTTCACTATCTGTATTTCTAACCTTCACTATAATGTGCCCCTGTAATTGACAATGCCATTGCAAACAAGTTCAAAACTGGACATCCATCTATTTTTGGGCATTAAGTTCGCATGTGTTGCTCACATGCCATTTTGACATGGGCATAATTATCCATTTCCTTGCCTCTTTTCCCCAGTATGCCACACACAATTTTCTCTCCAAAAAAACCTCTCTTCACACATGGGTGTTTTCAGGTATAGGGTTTCAAGAGAGAGAGAATTCTCTACCATGGCTCATGTATATTGTCAATGCAGTGAGAGAGTAATCAGAAGGACTTCGTGGACATACCAAAATCCAGGCCGAAGATTTTGGAGTTGCAGCAGCAAGGTGGGCTTTCTGGGTCAACTTTTCTTCTTTCCATGTTATTAATCTGAAATAACACTTCCAATGCTTTCCTCACATGTTGGTAGGTGTGGGTTTTTACTTGTCGTGACCCTTCGATTAGGTTTAACATGTCAAATGAGAGAATTCAGATGATTGTTGTAATTAGTAGTTGGGTGTTGCTTTTCTCGATTGTGCTTGTAGTATTATGTCAATCTGATGATGGTGTATTAAAGACTAAAGGTGAAGATGTGGAAAACATGTAGAAAATGTTAAGCATGTACTGAATTAGGGAAATGTGTAATGTGCTAAAGCAATGTACTGAATCAAGGTTCCCCCATTCGACTGGTTCCCTTGTTGTAATGGTTCCTCTAATGTATGTCTGATTATAGTCAATGATAACTCTGTTTCCTATACTAATCACTGTTTGTTATAGCTTGATGAATTCTGATAAATATGTCCCCCAAAACTTTGACGAATTTTGACGAATTTTGACAAATTTGTCCCCTAAACTTTGAGAATTTTTGACATATCTACTTTGAGCAATGATTGCAACTTGTCACTTTGTTGTGCAAACTTTGCTAAACAAGGTTTCTAAAAACAGGACTTACAATCAGAGTGGACAGTAAAAACACAATAAAGAACACAACAATGCATTAAAAAGAAACCTTGACATCATCTAAATACCTTGCAATTCAGTTACATATATTGTGCATTGAAGCATCCAAACAACCATCCAATTTAGTTACATATGCTACACAAAAACCATTCATTCAGTTACACAGACTTTGTCAAAAGTAGCCACCCTACCTATTTATCTACTTTGTCCAAAACCCAACCACCTACCAATGCATCTATTGTGTCCAAAAACCAACTACTTATCAATGTACCTATTTGTGTAAAATAACCTGCCAACCTACCTACATTGTGCACAAAAATTAACATCCAGCCCCTAACTTCCTAAGACATTTGTTTACCCTTGCCCTTTGCATTAGGTTTTTGCTTTGGTTGTCCTTTACTTTGATTGCTTGCGGTTGCCCTTGGTCTTGCATTTCTTTGTCCTGCATCATTAGTGTTTTGTCCTTGAGATTGAGTCATTTTCCCTTGGCTTTGACCTTCCTTGGCAGTTGTCTTTGGTTGTCCTCTCTTTCCCTTTGTTTTTGACCACCTTGTCTTTGATCTTCCTTGACAGTTGCCTTTAGTTGTCCTTTGGTAGCAACTATCTTTTTCCTTTGCTTTGACCACCTTAGTTTTAACCTTCCTTGGTAATTGATACTCTAACTCCAACAGCTCCATCCTTAAAGTTAGACAAGGTAACGTACTTCTCGCCCCCTTTCATTATGAATGGACTCTCTTAGCTTGGTAATGGCATTGCTCTACAATGCTTGGTATAAGCCATGCTGGTCTTTAAGGTCTTGGCTGTGGAGTTGGCATAAACCCTTATGGTACCTGAATATAATTCATTTCAGTTAATGTCTCACAGATATTGAGGGTGGGGGGGGGGGGTCTAAGTTGCATAACAAACCCGAAACATAGTCTTGCCTGCTTTGTTACACTTGAGCTCGCTGGAACATTATTGGTTGAGATGCTGTGTTTTTCCTTCTAGGCTGCACAGAGTTATGTACAAGTAAACAACATTATGCCAAAAGACATGGACAATTATAAGCAATTTTTAGTAAATATACATACTACTATTTTTTGCATTGGTGGAGCTATGCCTTCCTCTGTTGGCACTCTATATCCATCCTCTCTTGACTAATAACCAAACCCCTTGAGAACATTCTCCCAGTTAAAGAGGGTAAACAATACAATATGCTAAACTAAAAAGTAAAAGTTAAACTAAAGAATACAAACACAATCCAGTTACTTACCAATTTTGTATTTTATCTTTCTCTGTCACATCTCATTTTATCGTGCACTAGCTGATGGCATAAGCTACATCTCATAGTTGTTACTTTCCTTGCCAACTTTTTTTTTTTCTTGTGTTTGTGTTCTCCTCAGGTTCTTAGGTCTGTCACTTGGTCTTTTATAAATGGGGTGCAAAATGAATGGTGAATATCTTGGAGGCAATAAATTATGGACCATTTATTGGGTTAATAATGAGTGTATAGACCTTCTTATGTATATCTATGTTGTAGCACTCATGGATGAAATCCTCTACCACTAACCATGTATGCCAAATGCATGCAATTGCATGAGGGTAGGGAATTCCATTCAAGTCCCACCTCTTACAGAACAACTATACTTCTTTAGATTCACAGTGAACTGCTCCCCCTGTGGACATGGTACTTGAAACCTCAAATCTCCTGTTTGTGATGGTATCTTCTCCCCAGCGTACACCTTCAATCTCTCAACTATCCACTATACTGCAAGATAAATCTCACCATGCCATTCCTCTGTTTGTTCTCTTGACAACCTCATCCTTACCAATAAAGTATTTTTTTTATAGTTTCAAGGCAAGTAATCAGTAATTAATGTATTGCCTCTTTTATCAATAATTTAAAGCTCTCACAGTTATTATTGAAAAGAACATCACATTTAGAATGTGTACTAAAATATGACATTGACCATTATATAAGTGGCTTATCATTAAGCCAAGCCACTGCCTCATTATTTGTTTCAGCCATCTCTGACATCTTTAAATCTCACCATATTAGTTAAAAGCAATCCTAATAAACCTTGTTGTCTTAAAGTTTGCATGTAAGTGCATCACACAAAATCTATGCTCAGTATGAGGGTACAATGTCTCTACACTGCCAACCAAACCTTCTTGTTGGTCAAACAAAAAGGTCCAACTCAAACTGTCATCTATACCTAAATCAACACCCAACAGTTGACAAGCCAACCCCAAGAGTCCTTGTTTTCAGCCTCAACAACAGCACATGCAACTGGATAAATTTTTTTATTGAGATTAATACCAACTGTAGTCAAAAGTTGACCATCAATGGGACCTTTCAAAAAACATCCATTAAGCCCTATCAATCTCCTAAGCCAACCTTAAATTGTTCTTTCAATGAACCAAGACAAATATAAACCTCAACTCCCCCTTCTTTAAGCCAATTAGATCATACTGTAGAACCACAGTAGCTCACCAACATTGTTGCCTTCCTTTTGCTTATATAAGCTATCCAAATTGGCACATCTATTTGGTGATCTCATCAAGGTACTCATTAGAGTACCAATTCTCGTTTGAGGATTTAATCTGAATTCTCTACTATATCTAGAAGTAAGCCAATTAGTGGTGACATAGTTATTCTTGTGAGCCTATTAAAGGTGTGCATATTCTTACAAGTCTTCACAACCAAATCAACCTCATTATCTCGTTGCATTCTAGATACATACACTTGCCCTTTACAGCCTTCTCTAACAAACTTAGCTCTAATCCTCTCTAATTCATTTTTTGTAAATTTCACTGGTTTTCCTTTCAAAATAGAATGTTGTCTAACAACATCTTTGAACACATTGTTGTGTCTAAGCACCATACCAACCCTAAACCTAGGATGCCTCATGTCTGAGGTAGGGTTGAGTTCCCCTGTTTTTTTCATCCTATTTACATTTTCACCTTCACCCTCAGATTAAGATGGTTGCAAAATATTCCACTCATCAGAGTCATACTCTCTCTCTCTCTCTCTCTCTTCTCAAACATAAATCCAGAGGGTTCCTCACATTTCCTGCCCTTGACTCCTATTGGTTCAACTAAATTCACGTCAACATTTCAATCAAACAGTCTATCAACTTCAGTAACATCATAGTCATTATCATAAAAGTCTGAGAAAACTGATTCATTATCTAGACTACTGTTTCCATTTTGCCTTGGCCCCTCATTAGCAGTTTCTCTCGTCCCCTCATTACCAATTTCCTTAGCCCCTCATTACCAGTTTTCCTTGGCCCCTCATTATTCCTCTGGATTACGTTTCTCCTCCCCTCAGTGTCAACATGTACTACTATGTACCCAACCCTTCATTACCAGCATTGCTTAGACCTTATAGACTTAACCTAAAGTTGCTATCACTTGTTGACCCATGTGTTCCTGATCTTATACCCGCATTATCCCCTCTGGCCATATTATCTTAATCATCAAGTTATTCAATAACCACATTAGACTCCCTACTTTGTTTCAACCCTAATTGAGTCTCAAACTCATCCATCATTTCATACATTAGCAAACTTTCCACATATACTTATGATCATTTATGAAGTTTTTCAACGCCAAAATATATGATTCTACAACCATCTACATTAGTCCATTGTCAAGGTTTAACCTAGGTTTCTTATAATAATAGTTCATAAACCCTACAGCTCCTACACTTTCTGCCATCCTATCAATCTAAAAAAAGCTTAACATGTCAAAGTCATAATAGTCAAAGTAGTAAATATTGTAAGGGGAATAAAACCCTCACTTCCTTCTGATAGGTGGAATCAAATCTTTCTATAATCAAATGCAGCTCTGTCTTCCCTTTATGTGGAATGTTCTTAAACTGACCTCCATAATGTAGTTTTATCGTCAAGAATGTAAAACTATGGTCTGAAATCAAGCACAAACAAACATAAAGATCCAAAATCACAAATTAACTACTGCACAAATACAAAATTACTACTGCAAAAACAAATATATTTCAGACATGTCACCCATTGTCTGCCCTATATAGACACGCGACCATCGTTCTACCAATAAAAAATGGGCACAAAATCTCAATGAAATAGAAAAATTAAAATCATCCTTACTTTATTCAGCACTACAATTAGTCAATATTATCACGGTCGAAAAATCAATACTTTAATCTCGTACTTTAATCAGAAAACTATAGTTTAATTAGATAAAATCAAAAGGCCATTTTGAAAAACTAACCGTAAATGACTGGTCGCTGTACTTCTCTCAGGGTTCCTAACTGATCTTCAATCTTCCATGCACATCAATCTTCAAAGTAAAGGGTCTTAATCTAGTTTTTTGGGATTGATCACGCTTTCTCTCTTTGTTTTTCCTCTTCTCTATTTTCTTGTTCTCTCTGTTCAAGTAAACTGTTCTACGATTTCACAATCGTCATAACCAAGGGAAAGGGGTAAGGGAATGGACAATTATGCCCATGCCAAGATGGCATGTGAACAGCATATGCAGACTTCATGACCGAAAATAGACAGGCGTCCAGTTTTGGACTCATTTGCAATAGGTTTGTCAATTACAGATGACATTATAACCAAAGTTGAAAATATGGGGAGTGAACTGCAAATACGTACATATTACATAGGACAGTTTTGTATTTAACCCCTCTGGTTTGGACGTCACAGCTAAGGTATGTGCCATTAGTCATAAAAAATGCCTAGAGACCACATTTATTAGATCCGATGAGCTAAGAGCCTTAAACACACTATTGGTGACATTGCATATGCCTAATGAGATACCTAGTAAGGTTATCTAGACTTTACATCATAGTGACAGTTTCATAATTAGCACTACTTGAGAGGGTGTAAGAACCAAAGCACCTCAGGTCCCTTGGTGGAAATTCATATGGTTTACGGGACATACTCCTAAAGTTCTATTATGGTTATTATGCAAAGGTGGCATAAGAACCAAAACCAAATTGAAAGCGTGGAATGAATTCAAGAAGATCAGTGTGTATTCCTGCTAGAACTAGCTTGAGATTGAAAATCACTTGTTCATATGCCAATGAACTTTGAGAATGGTTTTAAGGAAATTGTAGGTGGATATACCCTTAATGTCATGGTCTTAAGTTTTTCAACATGCCATCAATTAATTCAGATGGAAGAGTTTTAAAGTTAAACCGTATAAACTTTATGTGGTTGTCACTATATATGGTGTTTGACAAGAAAAAAAATGCTAGGATCTTGGACATAGATGTGCAAATGTTCAAGGTTGTCTTCATGTTATTCAACAATGTGTAAAGTGTAGAGTTCACAGGTGGAAGCAAGCTCCTTTCATAGTCCATAATAAAGACCTCTACCAAGCTTGAGGGATTGACACTCAGAGATTCTTAACAGGTGCTGCTATGGAGACTGTCTAGTTCTTGAATATTTAGAGGTTGTATAGGTTTTTGTTGTTTGACAATGTAATTAGTTTGAACTTCAATGGAATACAAGGATTTTTGACCAAAATAAAAAATAATATCAATTTTGCCCAAGCAGCATATACAATAAAATATTTTTTTGGTATATATTTTCCATTTGGCGGATCAATTACATATATTTTATGTTAACAACCAAAAGAATTTTGGGTAAGGATATTGGCGTGCAAATTAGGAAATAAAATCATGTGATTTCAAATTAAAAAATAAACCCCCGAAGTCAAAAAAATGATTGCAATTAGACCCAAAATGGAACGACCATCAGAGTGCACTTCACATGCCACAATTGAAAGGGTATTTACGTAAATAACTAAAAGTACAATTGAATTTTGAAAAGCTTGGCCACATTTATTGGAAGTCCAAACTAAAGTAATACAGTCTTAAAATCTTTAAGGCAAAATTCACTTCACCATGCAAATTAATTGTCCTCTCTAACCCATCGACATTGCCTCCTTGACCTCCATGGCCATTGCCCTCTATGACCTTCACCCGTTGTTGCTGCTAGAAAGTTAACCGAAAACCATAGCTTGAAACGATGACCTGCAAGACAACAAAAAATAGTAACATGCCAGATGGGGTTCCAGCATAGGAACTCTCTGATACCTAGAGGTGTCAAAAGGGCCGGGCGGCCCGCGGGCTGGCCCGACCCGGCCCGGTTCTGGCCCGGGCTGGCCCGGCCCCGTCCATGAACAGTAGCGGCCCTGCACAAGCGGGCTTGGGGCCTGGGCCTGGACCAGGCCTTCAGATTCTGCGAAAAAGCCCGGCCCGGCCCGAAAATGGCCCGGGCTTGGCCCGGTCTGCGGCCCGGGTTTGGCCCGGTTTTGCTGATTTTTTTACGAAAGCTGCTCCTACACATTGTTTTAATTCATAATGCCATTTTTCCCCTCTTGTTCTCCTTTAAGAATTCCTTATAACTTCATTCATAAAAAGAAATGTTAGTTCTACATGAGAAGTTTGTAAGGTGCAACTGCCATAGCTGGGTGGCAAAGCTTAAGTTTTATTTTTATTCTGTGTTTGCATTTAGGCCATTTCCTTTAAGGTCTACTAGTGGCTAGCAGATGATGGGTGGGTGGCCTGCCTTAATTTGTACACTTTTAGGTTGCCATCTTGGGCAAACAGCCCACTCTGTTGTGTGAAATTAGCATGAATATTTCAATACAGAATGGCCACGAAGTTTGGCTGCCATCCCGTGTGTAGGGAGTTCACTTTTGGCTGCCAAACTTCAACAGTTAACTATACAATCTTTTACCACCAATTGATCAGTTATTGGCTGGGATTTTAGCAAGCAAAAGCTAGAAACAATCAACCACCTCTTATCCAACTAACAAAAAGAATGATGCCCAAATAAATATGTATATACATACATACATATATATGTATATTACTTATAATGAAATAAAAGGATAAAGATTAGGTTCGTTAAATTGTGAATATTGCCTAGAGATGAAATTTAAAATTGAATAACAAGAAGAAAAAAAAAAGGGCCCGGGCCCGGGCCCGGCCCAAGCCCGGCCCTAGATATTGGGCCTAGGGCCAGGGCCTGGACTGGGCCTAGGTTTGTCTTCGGCAGGCCCGGCCCGGCCCGGCCCGGTTGGCAGCCCCACTGGCCCGGCCCCACAGCAGGCCCGATGGGCTTGGGCTGGGCCGGCCCAAGCCCGGCCCTTTGACACCTCTACTGATACCTAAGTTGGAGCCTAGCTAAATGGTAGAATTCTAATGATAACACGGTGTATACATGTCAATCTATGTTTGCGTACTTAAGGGAGTTCCTTTTATATAGGCATGGATGTTAGAACCCTAATAAAATTGAAGTAACGGCTGGACCTTGGGCCTGATCTTTGGGGATTAAGTCAGAGTCCTTCAGAACCCTAATTCACCCAATAAAGTAACTATTAATTTCAAAGTTCACCAAAACTAATTTCAAAGTTGACCAAAACTAACTGAAACGCATAGTGACAAATGTCATCTGCTGATTGGAAATGCTATTTTAGCTATGTCAACTACCATTGACCCTTGACGAACATAGACACCAACCCCATGGGCAACTATGCTAAACACTACCACCAATGTCCATGATGTTTATTGCCACCAACCTCTCTGCCATGACAACGCCGCCATGGTCTTGCCATCCATCACCAAATTACCACCAATTTCTTCGTTACCAAAAATTCATCCAATTCGACAAACTAAAGCAATACACAGATCTGTCACCACCACAATTCAAGTGAATCCACTATAACCACCACAACTGCTAAAATTCAGAATCAAGCCACTGTACCACTTTCAATTCAAAAGTTGAAACCACATCACCGCCACAAACTGAAACCAAATCAAACCGATAACATGAAATAAGTCTTGTCGGTAGTAAAAACCAGAAGCGCATCGTAGCGAATCGCCTCTAAGAAATCGTAGACCTGGGAAAGGTCTAAAATTAGGAATCGCCATCTTATTTTATTAAACCAAAGGAAAATAAGAAATATTCAAGGAAAATAAGAAAAAAAATTATAAAAAGACTCTAAGATGTTCAATGACTACTAATCTATTATGGATTCGGAGACTAAGTTATACGAAGGGAACCGGCCTATTCACACCCTAAAATTTTAAGATTTTTTTTTCAAATTTCAGGACGTTATCAGTTCTTAACTCGGTAATTATCACTAAAAAAATAGAAGGAATGTACCAGATTCGGAAATTATCTCCATATATTATATAAATTCGAGATTAATCACATGTAGGGGTGCAACTTGGGCCGGGCAACCTGTGGACAACCTGTGCCAGCCCGCAAAAATATGGGCATGGACTTACTTATGTTGTGACCATGTGGACATGGGCTCAAAATTTTGGGCCCGCCAAAAATATGGGCTGGACATGGGTAAAGGTTTCTACAAGCTGGTCTAGCTTGTGAGAAAACCAGCCCGTTTAACTATTATATAACGTAAATTACAATATATATATATATATATATATATATATATATATATATTACAATATATTTGTTTTGTTTCCTTAAGTCATTAAAAACTGTGAATCACATAAGTCTATGCAATCTCGACCGTCAAACTCTTAACTAATAGAATATAATTTCTTTTTTGTACTTTCTGAACCCTCAGCCTCCACTTCGACAAAGCCAAAGCCTCAAAAGCCAAAGGTATGCTCATATTCTTGTCTTATTTTTCTGAACCAAATTGAGCGACGGTTCCCACTTTTCGTTCATGTTTATAGATCTTTGAAGACTTTGCTTTTTCTACTTTATTTCTTATTATAGAATTAAAGACTCTTGTATTTTTTTCTCTCTCATTTTGTCCCAAATATTTATTTCTATGCTTATATTTAAGTTCATTTTGAGACTTTAATGTACCTTTTTTTAGGGTTGATTACAAAAATATCCCTTGTGGTTTACACGTTTTTGCACTTTGCCCCTCGTGTTTACAACTTTTGCAATAATGTCCCTTGAGGTTGACAAAACCATTGCAACTAGCTCCAAAACCGAACGGCCGTTCAAATTCAGCCGTTAATGAGCCCACGTGCACAGCACACCCAGTTTTCGCAGGGGTAGATCGGTCATTTTCGATCCCAATCCCTCTGAAAACCCTAAACCTCCATTACTTTCTTCTATTTCTTCTTCTTCTTCCTCTCCTAGAACCCTAAATTTGATGTTGAAACAAACATCACCTGAACTAGGGAGTTTGACATATGTAAAATCTATTTAAGCATAAAGTGATCCAATTGATCCCAATCTTTCTAATTCAGGTTCTTGCTTGCAAATTACAGAAATCTGACTAATGGGTTCTTGATCTAGTGATCAGATCTTCAAACGCCACACCCACATACGTAGATGCCCGTGCACACAACAGTGCGTGTAAATGAGGTGCAAGAAGCACCACACCACCGATCTCAGCAGCGGCGTCGGCGTCTGTGCCTCCTGCCTCAATGAACGTCTCTTCTGCCTCATCGCTGCCCAGGCTGCCCAGTCCCAAGCCCTCGACAACCGTCGCAAATCCAGCACCATCGCCGATCCCCCACCGCCACAACCATATGTCCCTCATCTTTCCCTGCTCCGTCTCACCTTACATCACCCGCCACAAACCCATCACCATCACCATCAACATACCCTATCAGATCAATGCTTCTACAATCTACAGCATTCCGCAAGGGGGGTTTTTGCTGGCAGTGGTAGCGAATTGACAAGGATAGATTATTGCCGAGGTCAGAGGGAAATGGCCCATTAAAGTTATTATATCCCAAGTACAGTACGTCCATCTCCTTCAAATCCCCAATTTCTTTGCGAATGTTTTCAGAAAAATATTTGTTGTGTAAGATGCTGGAACAATGTATGACAAGAATCAAAAGCAAATTATATATGCAAAATAGAAGAAATCACAAATCTTTGGGAGCATCAATCGGATCACTTTTTACTCAAATTTAGGGTTCTATGAGAGGAAGAGAGAGAAGAAAGTAATGGAGGTTTAGGGTTTTCAGAGGGATTAGGATCGAAAATGACCGATCTACCCCTGTGAAAATCGGGTGTGCTGTGCACGTGGGCTCATTAACGGCTGAATTTGAACGGCCATTCGATTTTGGAGCTATTTGCAATGGTTTTGTCAACCTCAAGGGACATTATTGCAAAAGTTGTAAACACGAGGGGCAAAGTGCAAAAACGTGTAAACCACAAGGGACAGTTTTGTAATTAATCATTTTTTTATTATCGTGAATAAATTGTAGAGTTGGATGGTCAATGATATGTTTCGAAATAATTTTAAAAAAAAAGTAATTCGTAACCATAGACAACTCGTTGACAGCCCGCGTCCAGCCCGTGTCTACCAAAATTTTGATGGGCTTGGCGTGGACACATACGTTAACCCTACGGTTATTTAACCTATGATTATATTTGGTTTTGATGATAACCAACAGTGATGTTTATGTTGTCTAACATGCATTGAGTTGATGAAGCAATAGGAACAATCTCATACTCATGCAAACGGACTATTAGACGAGCAACACGGTCAAAGACTATCAACGGAACGCATCAAAGAAGGAATTCGTCGATTGAATTTTTCATGCTTTTATTTCCTTCTTTGTAAACTAGATATAGAGAGATGATCGTTACGATGACTGCATACCTAGAACTTGCCCATAGGTTTCCTTTGCATGCATAAATTTTTTTCATTCTTTGAAAACAAGGAAACTGCATTTTCTGGAATGCAGTCGACTGCAAGTTAGGCAGTGAGGTATTACAGTCGACTGCATTGAAATGCAGTCGACTGCAATACTTCCAGTAACCTATTACAGTCGACTGCATTGGATTACAGTCGACTGCATTGGATTACAGTCGATTGCAAGTTGGAAATTTTGAATTTCCAACGGCTACTTTGGGAATACAGTAGACTGTAATGGCACATTACAGTCGACTGTATTTACCGTTTGGTGCATTTAATGCTCCACCTAACTTCAAACGGTCATATTAATTTCCAACTCTATAAATACTCATCTTGGGCATAGTTTTGATTCATCAATTGCATTCAAAGCTCTCTTATCTTTCATAGACTCAAAGATCAAAGCAATTGTTCAAACTCTCTTGTTTTTCATTGATTTATCATCCATTTCAAGAGAGCATTTATTGTGAGCTTACACTTGAGAGATATACACTTTCATAAAGTCATCATACATTCATCTCTCTTGTTCTAGTGCTTAAACTTGTACTCATCTACTTCTTGAGAGTGAAATCTTGTACACAATTCTTCATATAAAGTTACTTGTATCAAAGCTTAGGGTTGTCAAGCTTTGGAGCTTTGAAATTGTCAAAGCTTGTTCTTGATGTGGGCATAGCATCAAGGGATTGTAAGAGGTTCAATCTTGACCCGTAAGGAAGATCATACTAGTGGATTCTAGGGCCTTTCAAGGGACTTTCTTAAAGGGGTGGACGTAAGCTTGAGGGTATATAAAGCCGAACCATTTAAATCTCCTTGTCAAGTATCTCTAAACCCTTCTCTCTTTACATTATCAGTTTATATTTGTGTTAGGATTGGTTAGTTTGTTTATTTGAGATATTGTGTTTGAGGTTTGTTGTTTGTAGCTTTTCAAGTGTTATTCATATCCTCTTTAAGTTTGTTGTATTTACTTGTTAATTTTTAAAGTAGTTTTAAAACCCTATTTACCCCCCTCTAGGGTTATCTTTTTGGTTTCAACATATTATTTGACCCGTAGATGGGCTGGGCTGGACATGGGCACGAATTTTAGAGAGCGGGCTGGTCATGGTCTAACTCTTGGGCCCGTCCAGCCCGCCCAAGTTGCACCCCTAATCACATGCATCAAGGATAAATCACAAAATAATTCTAACTCGTCTAACCAATCACAATCTCTTAACTGGACCTGGGTTAAACTTAACTAAATAGACTTGTTTAACCAACTGGACTGGACTCCAACTGAGCTGGACTAAACCACTTATTTGACTTAATTAAATAGATTAGGCTCATTAGATGAGCGTAAATCCCATAACAATAATAAACTTAATCGTCAATAAAGCCCAATAAAACAATTAAGAAAGACAAAATTAAAACTACAAAAATGGGTGTCTATAGCCATAATCCTAACACAAATAAAACCTAGTACGTTAAAATAATCTTGTTGGCCGGGTAGTTGGCCCACAAGTTCCTCCCCAAAGGAACCTTATTTAACCACACGTAAGATTCGACTCGAGTAGTGTCACGCCCCGAAAACGCGAGGCCGCGACTAACATCAAACTCCATTATATACCATTACAGTTCTAAAGATAACGGTATAGACAGAGCAATTAAATCCTCTAAGATAAAATATCTCCACAAACAAAAGTCTAAGACAATCCGTTCACCAAAATAATTCCACTGAATATTCCCTTACAAAATAATTACCAAACGCAGCGGCGAAATAATTTACATTGCTCAAATATACTAACAAAGACTAAAAACTCTAATTTCCCCCAAACATGCCACGCCCGAAAAATCACGTCCGATACCTGTGGTAAAGGACAAAACAAACAAATAGGGGGTGAGCTCGAATAGCCCAGCAAGTGGAAAACAAATGGGAATCAAATACGATGAGTTGTAGTCCAAAACAAAATCAAATATCCGACGAGCAAATAATAACAATTGACTACGATGCAAAGAAGGCAAATCAAATATACGAAATGTTCATAAGGTGGTCTAAAGAACCCAAATCAAATACAAGCCCGAAGGTACGAAAGTGCAATCAAAACTTACTGTCAAATACCAAAGCAAACGTCATTAAGCGTTTAACCCAAAACACATTTCAATTATATGTCGGGTACGCTACAAACATACGATGACTATGGTGGTCATAAGACCCAAATGTCGAACCAAACATCAAACATCAAACGTGTGCTCCGGAGCATACTAGGAGACTTCGGCTCTCTAGTATAACAAACATGTGTCCAAAGGACCCTCTCAATTTTCGAGAGTTGTTCAACATAGTCAATGCCAATCTTAAATTGACGGTCACAAATATACGAATTCAATGATGTGCATCATCAGGCACAAACGAAAAGGGTAAACAATATTATAGACGAAAGGGTACAAGTGGGACAAATCAAATACAAACAAATATAGATGAACCAAAATTGACGAAGCATGAACCTTCGGATTCTGACAGATACCCTTCCCACAACGAAACGATGATAAACTCCCTTTCATAACAAGCTTGATCAAAATCCAATAATTTTCCAGATTTAAAGAAGGAAAACCCAAGCCAAAATCAAAAGGTAGAATCCCTTACAAAACAAGATTAATCAACTCCAATAACTCTTTTTCAGATTTAAAGAAGCAACCCATACCATAGCAAAAACACTGCAAACCCTTACCACAGCAAGAACGTTCAAACCCTTACCTCAAACAAGCTTTTGAACCAAAGAAACCTCAAAGCACCACTCTAGCGCCAAAGAGCTTCCCAAGCCTCCTATTCTCTCTCTCTTCGCCGCAAAGGAGCAAGAAATCAAGAACAAAAGGGCTAGGAATGAAATAGAACACTATTTATAGGGAACAAAAATTTTAAACCTTTAAGTCGACCGAAAACAACTTTCAGTCGACTGAAAACACATTTTAGTCGACTGAAAGTACTGTTCAAAAACACTGTTCAAAAACACTGTTCATGGTACTGTTCATATTACTGTTCGTCGACCAAACTTTTAGTCGACTGAAATCACACTTTTAGTCGACTAAAACCTTTAAATTCGACTAAAAGTCCAAAAAACCATTTTTTACACAATTTAAACACTTTTTAGTCGACCGAAACACTTTTAGTCGACCGAAAACAACTTTCAGTCGACTAAAACCTTTTAAATTCGACTAAAAGTCCAGAAAACCATTCTTACACAATTTAAACACTTTTCAGTCGACCGAAAACACTTTTAGTCGACTAAAACCTTTTAAATTCGACTAAAAGTTACTGTTCATTTGACCAAAAAATTTCAGAAACAATCCCAATTCATTTTCATAGTTTTAACAAAAGATCACAAACTATTTATTAAAAAATATACAAATTTTGCATAAGGAAAAGGAAAAGGAAATTTTCGGGGTATTACAAGTAGAGGCTGTGCCCGTGTCACCGGCTAAAACCGAGTCGGGGAGGGACAAGGCTAAAGGTAAGCCATCAACTCCCGAAGGTTGAGTAGTTTTAATTTGGTGATGGGTGGCGAGGGTTGCATAATGGTTGTCATGAGTGGCGAGGCGACGGGTTTTTGTAATGATTATTGACGATATGGTGGTAGTATTGGTGAGGATGGCGATGACATGAGAATGGGAGAAGACCAAGAGATAGAAAGGTGAGAAGAAAAATATTTTGGAAACGTACGTTTGTACATCTTTGCCCCTCGTCCACTTAGTTTGAAATTTAAAATGTCAAGGTGCTAGTTATTTAATTGAAAACAACATAATTTTATTTGTCAAAACATTTGAAACCATAGGGACTTCAGCCTTTTAATTGTTTATTATTTCCATGACCTATTACGTTAAGTCCAATCGTTTTGCCATTTATTCACAGTTGATGGGTTGATGCAATTCCGACATGTCTAGCCCATCTTCTTTTTTATTTTTTCGGAAAGGAATTCAAGCACCTAATATACTAGAATAAAATGGACTCTTGAAATTACAAGAAAAATCAAACAGAAAAACTGTCAAATAAGAAATTCTAATATAAAACAAAAACAAATGCCACAAAAGTGCCTAAACGCCCTATTTTTGAAGCTCTTTTTCCTTTTTTTTCTTTCTATTTTTTCTATTGGTTTTCCAAAGGACTACTCTTTTTGAAGCTCGGGATGCCTCCATGTTGGCCTTCGTGATAAAGGCAGCCACCAACCACCATCCATCGTGGCCACCCATGCTCAAGACTGCCACCAACATTGCAACCAACACCGCCACCAACCTCTCTGACCACCAGTGACCACACATGCCATCAGCCATGGCACCCATTACCAAATTACCACGAATTTCTTTGGTACCACAATTTCATCCAATTCAATAAACTAAAGCATTACACTGATCGATCACAACCACAATTCAAATGCCACAATTCAAATGAATCCACAACCACTGCCGCCACAATTCAGAATCAAAGCACCGTACTACACCAATTCAAGTTGAAACCAGCATCACCACCATAATCCGAACTCAAATCAAACCCAATAACATGAAAGAAATCTTGTTGGCTACAAAACCCAGAAGCACCATAATTCCAAACAAGTTTAACCCAAGTTTTAAATAATCTTGTTAGCCGGGTACCTGGCCCACAAGGGAACGTTACCTAGTCAGCCCTGGGATCTGGCTCTAGTCAAGGTTGTGCCCATATGAACGGCGTTAGCCGACTTGAGAAAGAACAAGGCTAAAGGGAAGCTTGAGCAACAACCGAAGGTTGAGTGGTTGTGACTTGGGGATGAGTTGCGAGGGTTGTCATGTGTGGCGAGGGGTCGGGTCGTGGTGGTCGTTATTGGTGATAATAGATGTCGATGGTGATGCCGTGGCAGTATTGTGAAGATGGTGGTGGCAGCCAAGAGAGGAAAAGACCAAGAGAGAGTAATGTGTTAGGAAAAATATCTCTGAAACATATGTTTGGACCGCTTTGCCCCTGGTCCACTTAATTTAGACGGCAGGCTGAATTTGAGTCCAATTGTTTGAAACTTGAAATGTCAGGATACTAGTTATTACCTAATTTAAAACCACTGGATTATATTTCCAAATTGTTCCAACCAAAGGGGTTTAGCCTTCTAATTGTTAAGTATTTTCACGACCTATTACGCTACTCCTATCGGTTTTCTATTCAGAATCAATGCGATGCCGACATATTTAGCCATTTTTTTTTCCTGAAAAGAAATTCAGGCACTTAGTATTTCCTATCGGATTATGTTAGAATAATACGGACTTTTGAAAACAAAAGAAGAATCGGACATACAAAAAAATAAAAGAAAATAAAAACTTTCAAATAAGGAATTCCCGCATAGTGCCACAAAAGTGCCTAAACACCCTCTTTTCGAAGCTCTTTTTTTTTTCCTCGTTTTACTTATTTATTTTTTGGTTGTCCAAAGGACCACTCTTTTTGAAGCTCGGGATGCTTCAAAGGCGTAGTTCCTTGAAGACATGGCAAAAACAGTAGCTGCCGCTATTTCTTGACTTTATGCAACCAAACGGTTAAATCACCCTTAGTTACTATGCTTGTCCGCAAAACATTTTAACCTTTCCTGTGCTTTCCTCAGAGTGTCTTCAATGGTTGGACCTAGTCCTTCAAGAATTCTTGAGGTGCAACTATGTTTGTGCTGTGTCGGCAACGAGGCTTGAAAGGGTGTCCTACGTTCTGCAAAGGAGAGCCAAAACTGCCATTTTGGAGGCCTGTGGCTTGTCATGCTTCTCAAACAGCAATAGTTCTAAAGGCATCTGTTTAACCTTTCAAATTGTCCATCTGCTTGTGCTTGTGGATCATAAGCACTACTCAGAAGTACTGGGAACGTAGCTGCCTGAACAGTTACTTCCAGAAAATGCTAATGATTCCATTTCCGAGTAATTGACCATGGTAAGTCATGTACTTTTACACCTGGTCAAAGAACAAAGAGCCATATTAAAAGATGAAATAGGTCAAGACGAAGCAATGAGATGTCCATATTTCTTAACCGTTCCCTCCAGCTGAACTACGAAGTCCTTTGGTATATGCTGCTACCAATGACTCAGTTATAACTTCTGCTTTCTGGCCAGTAAAAGATCAGAGTTCCTTTGGTGAAGTCTGAACACCAGTGCCTTGCCAACGTGATGAATGTCGCTCAAGTCGCTTGCCCTATCCAAATACACGATTCTCTCTTCTAGTTAGGAATACCATCCTGAAGTATGAATTCCCATTTGGGTGCAATGCTAGCTTAGTAAGCGATATAACTTAAGCCTGCTGGTCATCTTCAAGAAGTTCCTTCTCCAAAACAGTTTTCTCTTATTAACTTTTAAGAGAACAAAATTCAAGAACTGAATTCAGTGGTGGCAGGGTGCTGTTGGGGATCGTGTTGTTTGAATGATCGCTAACTATGCTGAGTGGAAGCCCTTTCTATTCGAGTTCAACATGACATTACATAAATATGCCAAACAACATAAGGAAAAAGTAGACGCCAAAAGGAAATAACAGATCTACTGTCCATCTATTTCCATTAAACTTTACTGTTGTTGTGTTTCGATGACTGTTTTAATACAAAAGTAGAACCTTGGAAGGTAGCCTATAACAAAGTAACGTCACCTTCTCTCATATGAGCCAGCTCTATTAGCACTTTGACTCTTCGCTAAAGATCTATGCGCAACTCTACTACATGGCTATACGTTGTGCAAAAATTTACTTAATGATAGAAGCAGTATATGGAGTGCCAGCAGAACCACTCTTTCTTCCTTACCTTCAGACACATTGGCTGGACGAAGATGGTTAGATTACATTAGCTGAAAGCACGTAAAAGAAAGCAATTACGGTGTAGAACTAGAAAAGCTGTGAACCATGCCTTCAACAGTTTGAAGCTTAAGTTCTTCATGCTTTCCTTCTCATTTTCCTTTTCAATTCTTCTTGTTTCCTTCTGGCAAGCTCTGCTGAAAGTCCAAGAGACGGTACTAGGACTTAAAGCTTGCTACTTCTCGTTCTGACTCTGTCTATTATCATTTGCCTGCCAGACAGATCTTCTTCATAGCCAACAACCTGCAAGCAACCAAGCCGCATATCACCAATATGTAGAAACCCCACAAGAATGCTTAAGCCCGACATGAACTTCACTACAAGAATGTAACGAATTATATTTGTGAAACTGATGAACTAGAATTTTTTTTACACGTGGTTGCCACAGCTAAAAATCACAAATAAATGTATCACTGAATGCCTTGTCGCAAGTGTCACATAAGTGTTCCCATTAGCGCCACCAAAACTCTAACAATGATTATGACCTTTAGAGTTTGGGTTGCAAAGATGCTTTTTTGTCAAAGAAATTCTAAAACAAATTTAAACTATGAAGAGCAGAGACCTGAGATTCTGTTTGTGTTTCACTGAAACCGTCGTAAAGGCCCTTGGTTACATCTCCAGGAGGATTACACCTTTCATCCTTGTTGTCAGTCCTGAAGCAGTAAAAGAATCGAAACCTGAGCCAAGAGAAAATAAACCAGAATGTGCACCCGCACTTCTTTTTGGACCCGACAAAGGCTTGCATATCAATATGTTCATTGGCTCTCAGTCATAAGTCGAAAAGTAGGTTATGTATGACAGGGACTAGAAGCAAAAGAGTATGTAATAGGTTTAATCTGTATGTAGATCCACAGGACGTTAGTCCACTTAGTATCATATACAAGCTTCCACACTTTTTCAGTCCCCTAGAACCATGAAACAAAATAAATTACATTGAACAACCCTCTTGCTGGCCCATGCCTGCCTTCGCTCAAAAAGAAGAAAGGATAAAGAAAATCACCAATTTGGCTGTTAAGATAGCACATGATAGATGAGGTCACCTGTTTATCCAGTGCTTTGACAGCCCAAAGCCAGCTTGAAGATCAGCATGATCTTCGCCAAGCATTGAACAATCAGATGAGAAAAGCTGCGAATAATTAAGGATTGTAACTGCAAATAATATCAGAGAAGAGAGAATGCCGAACGTCATAAGAAAAGGATACACTTTTATCACATCCATTCCCTCCTGGTGATTGCTGATCCTGAATCTAATACCAGAATCCAAACAATATAAGGAAATAATCCAACAGCCAGAAATGTGCAATGATATGGTAATAAGTGATCATAGGCTTCTTTTTTTTTTTTTTTTTCACCTTGCTCGTCTGCTCTAACAAGTCCTCGATAGCTGCAGCTACATCAGGAACTACATAAGGAACATCTGCAGTGTTTCCTGTATCGTTCCACATGGGTTTTGTCAGAATATGATCATTCTGATTTACTCCAGAGGATAGCAGAGGCTTTAGGCTTCCATCTTCTGAAACCCTTGCCCTTTTATTGCAACAATTTGAATAATTAAGGTCTTCATTAACGTCACTTTTGCTGCCAATAACATAATTTTGTATATTTCCAAGATCTTGTGACTGACTTGGTAACTGGGATGCATCATCTCCAGATGTCATTCGAGCGGCTTGTGTAGGATACTGGCTCATAGTGCATAATCCTGCTTCTCGGTCTTCAGAAGTAACTTCTTTTGGAGAAAATGGATATGGAGCAACAATTTTGCTCTGTCAAAAACAGACAGCATGCGGATAACATTACTATGTACGCACATGGACACGGACGCACTTATGGAAATTAGCGAAGGATAGTGACAGATAAAATAAGGCACTAACCTGCCTGACACATTCACATATCCACTCAGATGTAACTGACTGTATCCCCCATTTAGAAGCAGCCTGATGTTTTGGGCCACTGCTAAACTTACACAATAAATGGGTGACTTTTTTAGTCAATTTTTCAACAAACTTGGCTCCGAGAATAAAGCATAAGTTTCTAAGTAGCAGCCTGTCCTTCTCATCATACTGTGAAACACAGATGCGAAACTTTTCAAATCCAGGTAAAGGAACCTGGCAGGGTAGTGGAGAATAGAGAATGTGACTGCCGACATCCAGCAATTGTCCATCCTTCAACAGAAATGTTCGAAGTTTTATTAGCATTTCTCTATTGATTAAGGGTCACAATGCAGAGAGTGGTTATTGTGCAACATTAGTTACCAAAAGTTGAAACCCAATTTTAAGAGATCGCTAGGTTGGAAAGCATATATAGCTTATAGGAGAAGGGTAGTAGAAGATATAGTAGAGAAAACAAGAACAGTGAAATATACGAAATAACACATCACAACTACGGTTACATAACGGCTGAACAGCAAAACAATTTCAGGATTCATAATTTCCATGTTTTTGGAGAATTCAGTATTTTCAACATCATCTTATCAAGATATTTGAATCTCAGAGTGAGCTTATTGTGGAAAAAGAAAATTAATGTAATCCAAGACATGGCAAGTACCAAAAGGAAAATGATTAAGCCTGAGAGACTATAAACACCCCTCCCCTTGATAAAAAATTCCCTTGAACCTCACAGCAAAATTATGAAAACTGAAGAATTTTTTGTGATGCAAGACATCGCAAGCACCAAAAAGGAGAAGGATAAAATCTAATGCTCATTTTTTTTTTATGTGAAAATTGCCACCATAGTTGATATCAAAGCCCTGTGCCTCATTTTAACCAAAAGGAACTCTGAAGTTTAGCTTAGGCCAGCAAAAAGTTGTGAAAGTTCTCTTTGAAATTAATACCAGGAAAAGTTGCTCTGGGAAACACAGATGTGAATTTTTAAAATAGTAGAAGATTCAATAGAAGTCTTAAATACCTCTAAACACGACCGAATCCAGTGACTGGAAACATTGACGCTCCCACTAGCATCGGCCTGGCTGGATACAACACCATGGCACTCAACAGTGAAGTTAACATTCTCTCCAGTTTGATTATCCACCACCTCTCCTCCTCCTTGATTGACCCACTGCACAATCTCAGCTCTCTGACAGATGAAGAGTCTTAGATATTAATCCAATCAAGTAGAAAATAGATAGAGGGCATAATTATCTAGAGAAAAGGAGCTAATACGAAAATGAAATAGACATCTTGTAGAACATTATCTGCAAAATAATAGAAGTAGCACAACAAAAATGGCAGAATAAGGCTTCGACAATCCAACGAGAAGTTGCTAAACCTCGTATATGTTCATTGATTTCTGAATATAAGCCTGGATAGATAGATTGGTAAACCTTAGTGGTGTAGATAGATATACAGTGGGTATATTCGTGTATGGGTACAGACATGCTTTAGAGAACAAAAATCAGATGGCATTTGTGTATATTGCAAACAGACCTCCAAGAGACTGTAAATTAATATAATAGCAAGTAAAAGAATGCCATTAACCAATGTTTTGGAGAATTTCAACTAGTTAAAGAAGGATTTATAATAGACATTAAGTTTTGGTACTAGAATAAATGTTCTACGTAATACTCTCTGCTGCGATTCTAACATTGAACTTTAAACTAGTGTGCACATTAAAATCCCTTCAGTTAACGCATCTCGTGATTTTTTAACTTCGTTGTTTTGGACAACTTTAGGAGATATGGGTATATCAACCAGGTCTTTGACATGGTAGATAATAAGCATAAGAAGATTCTTATCGAAAGTAACTCCGCGGGCAACACTAGCCGCTAGTTAGACTTCTATATCTCCGAATGCCTACTTCAGAGGCACTTTTCTGCAAGGAAGAAGTAAAGGTGACCTACAACAACTGGATCTTAATGGCCTGTTTTATATGTGGCATCGTGATTATAGTGGTCAAATTGTACAGGAAAGTATCTTTTGCTTTTGCCAGATGGCTGGCCAGAAAATTATGGGAATTCCGAAACTGAAACTGTAGTCTTTGAAAACTGTTGGAGGTCCCCATTAGAAAATAAACTTAGCTTCTACTGAGAAGACTAATCCTGTTATCAGGATCAGGTTATTAGTGAAGAAGACTTCTGCATGCTTACAAAATACAAAAGAAATCCAAATCAAGTAGAAAGAATCTAATAAAGAAGCACATAGCTGTAGTCAAAGGATGGAGAAAAGATGAAGAGAAGAGCAGAGAAAACCAGTTTAAAGGTTGGAGTTTTGTGGTGCAAAATTATGCTCGAATCTCTCTCATGATTAACATGTTTTGTTGTGACAATCCTCCTGGAGATTTGACGAAAGACCTGCCTAGTCAGCTTTCTACCAGAGGATTTTTTACTTCTTTTCACATATTAGAATGTCACAAATCCCCTTTCATACATATCAAACAATGGAATCCACTCGAACTATTAAACATTGATACCTTAAAGATTATTAAATCTTCCTGCCCAAATTCACAATATGATGAAACTACCGTGGAAAGGCCTTAAATGAACCAATTACTGATTCAACCTGAAACACACGAGGGCCAATATTTTGAGCATCAAAAGCTGACGTATATTCCATGAAGCAAAAAACAGAACAGCTTACCTGATTTTCAGGAAAGGACCTAGAGAAGCGAAATAGCTGTCCCCTAAACGCACTTGATTTTTTAACCCGAGTTTCATTGTTGGAATGACGCTGTATGAAGTTTCCATTGAGAGGACATGATTCGGTTTGGCTATTATAGTTCACAGTCCCTCGCAGCAAGGTATCCGTTTCCGGATCTCTGCGCTTCTCTGATGACAATAAAGATCCAGAATCCCCTCTTCCCTGGAACTGATCCTCTGCTAAGATGGACGGATTGGGGGTCTTAGTGGACAACTTCCCTTGTTTCATGTCAGTCATGCCCACCACGGCCCTTTTATTGGAGGATATAGGATCTATAAATGCAGAAATGCAGTTAATGACCAAAATAAACAGTTAAAAACATGCCATGAAACTTGTTAACAACAACATGGCACCAGTCTTAGTCATTTGGCAGATATAACGATGCAACTAAAACAAAAAATATCAGCTGATGCAGTTCGTTAAATGGTTATCAAACCTTTTGGAAGAATCAAATCGAGAGCCATGTGCCTCCGAAGAACAGGTATTTCTTTTTTTCCATAATCACATTCCTCAAGCCATATGCTTCTAACCACATAGATAACACCCAAAGCTGCAAGGGCCCTTACTTCCTTTTTCTCACTGCAAAATAGTAAGAATGTAAAAGAGGTATAATGGTTCCTAAACTAAACCTTCAGAGGTCCTGATCTTGATGTTAGTCGTAGGCTGGAGTGGAAGCACAAGGTGCTGATGCAATAAAACATAGGATTACGTTTACAAACGACCAGAATATATGTATCAATGCAATGGTGTTGTAAGAAAGATATTCCTCATTCAAAGTACAAGGAATCATATCCCAAAACTCAAAAGCCATAACGAATAATAACTGTATGCAATTTATCTTAGGGTATGTGTTTATCTACTAGAGGGACGGAAAGACCATTTTCCTACCAGTATATTATTACTTTCACATTTTGCATATACTATATTCCAGTTTCAGTTTTACTGTCGATCAGCATTTTGCTGTTGTCTTTTCAAAACCGTCATCTCAGGCTCAGGTTCATTTTTTAGTAAGTTTTCAGGTTCATGTTTAGTATTCATTCACCACTTAAAATGTCTTCTTTCAGATATCAGCCAATGGAGAAATCATGTGGCTTGTCCTTCAGAAACTCAAATCAACGCGAGAAAGGATATCAGACATATCTTCTAAGTGCAGCAATTTAGGGCCTCACGTAATTCTTTCCACGATTGGCCAAAAGGAAAAAAGTACCATGTCAAAGGTAAGGATTGTCAGAAGTATCATTATGATCAAGCCATAAGCAAGCCATCATGTACTTTTTGAGCATGCACAAGAGAAACAATAGTACATGCACTGATAACATAGGTTTGGATAGGATCAGAGGATTACGTTTCTGAGGGATTTCCAACAACAATGTGCGTCAGTTTGTCATTGAATGACATATAACGGGAACCACCACCTCTGCGGACCATGTCAACTAGTTTACGCATTTCAGAAGCGTCAAAACCAACAAGCATAATTCTGCATTCTGACAAGTACAAATCGTTGTCTTCTGTTTGCGAGTCATCCGCAATGCAAGCATCCAGATTTATATCACAATCTATCATGGCAGGTCCTCCGCTGTCCTCCTTGACAAAGGCCGGAGCATCTGAGAATGTAGAAGACATGTTCTGTGAAAGAGTAGCTTCTGTGTCTGCATCTGTCATTCGGTCACATAAAACAGCTTGAAATTTTGCATCTGTGGCCACAGAAGACGGTGCATGTTGAGAACTCTCAACAACCTTGTCTTGGATACGCTTTGCCATAAGAGAAGTCCTTCCACCACTAACAGTAGAAGCCGTACTAGCCTGAACAGGATAGGACTCCTCATTAAGACATGCTATCCATCAAAGAAAGATTACTTGATGTCAGACACCACACTGTCAACTTTTCAACATAAAAACGAAAGTTCATTTTCTAATACTTCATAAATACAGAAGAAATTCCAACATGGGATCAACATAAAGCTATACCTCTTCTGGCAACAGATTGATCAAACCATTTCTTAGTCACCAGATAAATGTGACCCCATCTTTTGGCAACCTTGTATTTGTCACCTTCAGCAGCGTACTGATAGTCAAGGAGAAAATGTTTTTCTAGTTTAACAAATTACAAGAATCTCATACTACAAAAATATAGTGATAAATCAAAGAAAGGAGGTAAATAGACTTCATAAGGCAACCGCAAAATCTCTTTTAAGGCAAGCACACAGACACTGCCATTTCACACTACAATCAGCTTAAGTTTTAGCAACTCCCTTTAGGAAGTGCAAAGTGTAACAAGAACCCTAATTTTCCAGCAAGTACATACAGAGAAAAAAGTTGACAAGTGATACCAGAGTGGTTATCACATAAAAGATTCACAAATGCAGAATGACGTTACAAGTGCATTGGAATCTGTTAAGAAAGTGGAACAATAGGCTGAAAGAAAGGAACTTATGGTAAAAGGTTATTTTCACTTATCTTTTTTTTTTTTTTGTGGGGGGGGTTGGTTGTGGGGGGGGTGCTGGAAAGACCTGCTAACAGCCAAATTAACAAAACCCAGAGCAAATTGTAGGATATATCACAAATTAAATGTGTGCACTTCCTTGTCAGTTCAGCAGAATATTTTCCACCATTTTGGCTGACAAGCTTTTCCATCTCCTTCCGCACATCTGAGACGGAAGAACAAAAGAATACGAACATAACACAAGGAGATAGTATTGATTAAGCTGCACAAAAGGGACACCAAGATCACATCATAAAGTTATTATTAATTCATCTTATCAACCTGCAGGAACTTTTGTTACGCATATTGTCAGTCCAGAAAAAGACGGAATCCTGTATGGCTCCTGAGGAACAATGCGGTGCTCTTTCCAACACTGATGCAACCAATTTATTGTGACGACTGGTTTCTTCAGAACGTTCAAGGCCCACTGCAACACAACAAAAAGTAACTAGTTGAAGGATCCTACGAAAGTAAGATAATGGGAAACTTGGAGTTGAACTAAGCGAAGACACACTGTTACTGAATGTACGCTATGTATAGTTGGCTGCACGGTCAACACGCATTAAACAATATCGTTCAAATTTGAGGAAAGAACAAAGGAGAGCTCAACTTGTCTTCAGCAGGAAGCTAGTTCGGGACCATGCTGCAAAGTAATTTTAAGATACATTGTGAATTTTTTCAGAGCAATTTCATTTAACGTGTTTTTATCAAGCTAAACCCCTATTGGTAGACATGGAGAGGAGTGCGAGAGAAAGGAGGATGGGGGTAGGAGACGATCCAAGGTACTGCAAGAACTAAAGCACGTCACAAAATTTAAGCAGGGGATTTAATTTCAAATCCCACAGCCTTCCCCAATTAGGACGACCAGTACCTCGTCCAAAATGAAGCATAGTTTCATGCATTGCTCCTACGGGGGATCTGGTAGCTACACCATTGTCAATCCAGCACCATAACCGAGAGAGACAGAGAGAGAGAGAGAGAGGCAACAACAATCCAAGATACTGCAAGAAACAATAATATGCAAACCAAAGGATTTAGGCAGGGTTTTCAAATTGCATGTGATTTGGAATCCCAACTGCTTCATGAATTTGAGGTTGCAGTACTATTTAAAATTTGTCAATGTTTTGTTATATCATCGCAATCCAACATAAACTGAAACCACATGAGTGGTGTCGTCACCACCATTAAATAATCGAATGGGAACCAACACCTTGGCCACCACCACAACCCAACTTAAAATGCATGTTAAAAGTAACTACATCACTCACTACTACTTGAGGCATCTGCAATAACCAGCATCCTATTGCACCAAAACTACATGATAATCGTTGCAATACTAGCTCAGTGTGAGGCAGATTTTTCAGATTCACTGCAGCTTGAACAATGTCACCTCCACTGCCTTCGCCACCTCCACATCAATCCTTGACCATTACATTTTCACCACCAACATTACTGGGGCACCAACATGGGTGCTCTGAAGCACTATGAAATTTGTCATGGTATCCTTGTAAAGCTGGCTTTCCAGCTTACATGTGATTATCTCCAACTATATCAATCCTGATACGGCCAATTTGTACATTCAGCATCCTACATATAGGCTTCAAACCTAAACTCTTTACTAAACGACAGTATTTACTATCAGAAGGGACACCCAAGGTCACTGCACTGTCATTATTAAGGATCTACTGGAATTGGAACTCAAGAATCACAGTACAGCATTATCTCCCTTTCTTGAGAGACTCACTTCACTATCACCCACGCGGAAGCCCAAAGCTAACATCTTGAACTAACACCTTTAGCCTATAGAGAAAGAAGCCCAAACTTGAAGAGTACCTCAAGCATAGTGCGTCCTGCAGCATGTCCTGTGTTGTACTATTTAATAACTAAGTACACCACAAGCGTCTGCAATACCATCTATTCACCATATATTTCTAACAGATTCAAGCATTAGACAACTAGAAGCTGTTTCTGATGACTTGACTTGATTAAACAAACTCCATTAAGATTTAGAAGTGAAGATGACTTGACTTATCAGCTAAGTGGAACCGTGTTTTCTAATTGAATTATCAATTACCCTTCCAGTAATTAATATTTCCAACAGCATATAATGTTTTTAATTCATAACAATTCCGGTTTAGCAACCAGGTCCTTTCAAAAATCGCAATGGAGATTCAACATCCAAAATTATGAATCTGAAAGTAACAGTATTTTTATCATAGTTTGATAGGGTAAGCCTCCACCCGCACAATTATGCTTGGGGCAGGTTAACTTCTCCTTCAATTGCTAGAGAAAGCATGGGTACTCAACTGCGGTAGTTTGCAGGTTGAATCAAGTCCATCAGCCGATATGAGATATAAACACAGTAAATAGTATGGTACAAATCCTAAGGAATCATTCCTCTGATTTTGCCTCCAGACTTGATAACATGTACAAAACATGTTTCTCATGTGCAAGAGAGAGAGAGACTGGATGGAAAAAAAATTAAAGCGGAAAGAAACTAAACTAAAGACCTTGTACTTTGCAGCCAAAACATTCTTCACAATGACAAAGCTAACGTCCAAAGAGGCTTTAGTGTGCACAACACCTCCCATAGCTGTCACCAACTTTCCGATCTCAACCTACAAGACATTTGAAACGCGAAATTAGAATATAATTGGGATTTTGGAGATGCAGGAAAGGGACATAAATTATCTATCAAGAGGGAGGATATCTAGCAATGGATACTGAAAAACCCTGAAAAAAGACTAGCTGAATATAAGCACTAAACAACAAGACTTTCTGCAAGCCAGGTCCTTCGATTTACAATATAAGCACTAAACAATGTTAAGCAGAAAAGCTGGGTGAGAAAGGAACATTCTTTGGCAAACACTTTGATACTGAATACCCTACATGAAAAAGTAACTGAGGCCTTTTAATCCACCTAGCAAAATGTTCTGAGTGCTTTATTTCTTCAACATATTAAGTCAATGAAAAGAGAGCGGGATATCAAGAGGCATTAAATTGCTCATAACATAGAATAGAACAAAAAAAATTCAGAGATATTAAAAAAAACAACTGAAGATCTGCATGGTACACTTCTTCAACTGGACATTGATGGGTTTCGCCCTGCTAAGTTACCATCTTTCATAAAAGCTTAAGCTTGTAATTCAACACTCACCCACGTGCTCAAAACCCCGATTGCATGTCGATGGCAAATTAATGAAAGAAATCAAGGTGCACCACGACCAAGTCGACAAACAGACAGAGCACAAACCGCACTAGCATGCGGGGGAGAGGGGGCATAGACACATGGCCAAACAAAGCGTTAATACCATGTTAAGTGACAGACTTAAGAATTCTACATAGTTCATGCGCAATTCAGTATACTACCAGTGGTGTAGGTGATGAGACCAAGAAAGCAAGACGGACAAGCTATGAACTTTAAGCAACACGTAACTAGTGAAAATGCAGGAACTCCACACAAATTGTGGCCCCTCCTTGCATTACTTATGATAATGGCCAGTAGCTTGCATGGATGTACTACAAAAAATTACCTTCTCATCCATCTCGAAGCCAGATGCAAGTACTTTGACCCCGTCCATGGCGAGGCAACAAGTGAAACCCTGTTTAGGTAGCATCCGGTGTTCTTTTGCACAGGAAAGCACGCACTGAGGACCTGGCCAGTGTACAAGTACACACGACATGCCAACCAAGCGAAACATGAGCACCCTTTGTGATGAAAGATAGAAAGAGTAATCAGTGGAGATGGTATACAATTGCTCTTTTGACTAATTTATTGAACATAGGGGTGTCTATTGAGTTTGAGCAAAAAATTATTTCCCAATTTAGCAAAATAATAAAATTGCCTGCTATCCCTAAGAAATGGTCCACCTTCTCTGGTACGTCCACAGAAAACTGTTCTGTGTAGCATACTCAACAAGAGAAATTTACTTTTCTGTTGCTACCTTTTGCTTAAAATTGTCAAGTATTTTAAAAGTTATGTGCAACCATCATAATGAGGATAAGAATTGACAGACAGAACTATTAAAACTGTATCTGTAAGTAAACGAATTTCCTGTTAATTTCTGCAAATTTAATTTGCTTGATGGGTTTTTATGTTCTGGACGTGAAATCACTCGTGTATCATTTTCGGTATGTTAAGACCAGTTTAAACACATTTGGAACTTGAAATCAAACATGGTAAGACTACTTGCTGACCAAGCGATGCCTGGGCCCTCGTCTATAACTTCCTCTCGTACTTCAATTCTGTTTTATTCCAAAATGCATTTTGTTTACTTATAAAGCCTAGGGGCTAGAGCCCACTGCTTAGATCAATGGTACAGTGTTCAGGATAAAATGCATGACAACGGGGATTTGAGTCGGAGAACGTGCATATATGCCAAAGGTAAGGTCAGAATCCAGATTACCCCTCCTGGCAGCCTGCATAAAGAGGCCTACACAGAGTAATGGCAGTCATTTAAACTTTTAAGCTACTTAAGCTAAGCAACTTTGACATCTAAAGTTGAAGCTTAAGATTTGAAACTTACTAAGTGTTATTCTTAGAACCATAACGAAGAAGCCTAACTATCTCGTAGAGCAGTCCCAAAACTACTGTGTTCCTTGCAAAAAGACAAGATCCTCTTCTCCAGCTTAGTCAATGTGAGCTTCTCTTTAATATTGAATATTTTGGGAATGACAACACCATGGAAAGACTACTCTATTATCATGAATCCATAGAGAATATGCCGACCAGCTTATGGAAATAAACCAATATTATGAAAACATCCATCTCTAACTAGGCAAATTACTTTACTGATTACTCCCTCTGTTTCATAATTTCTGTCCCCTTTGACTTTTTGTGAATTCCTACTTAGAACGTGTAAGCATTGACTTTACTCATTATGTTTGCCCTTCTCTCAACTGTCCAGTAATACTCATTTAATCTACATTTACCAATTGAGTTCAGTTCCATCTTAAGATGTTCGAATTCAATTCCAGGAATCCAGAAAAGGAGGGAATATATAGGAGAATATTACCTCACTGTTGTTGCTTGGGATTTCAGTCTTACCTTACTACTTGCATTTTAAGTTTTATCAAAATTCATCACAAACACAAAACTGAAGCTAGCTATAGGAAAGGGAATGTCTATTCCCACAACGTGTTATGGCTTTCCACACCCTCATTTGTCGCCAAAAGATTTACGTTTCTTCGTTAGCACCAAAAAGAGGGTGTGGAACAGCATATAGGGAGTGGAAATGGACGCTCCCTATAGGATTTTGTAAACACGAAATTTATTTTCTAACCTAAAAGAAAAATATACAACTTGATGAACTAAAACTACAAAGGCACCATTGCAAGCTCGCAACCATACCAAGCAAACTACGGAGAACCAGTTGTAAAAAAGTTCTCTCTTTTTACATAATTCAAACTGCTAAAAGTAATCCTGGATTGTGATTTCACTAATTAGTAATTACATCCATTATTCAAACTACTTTTATAGCTATAGTGGAATTCATACCGCCTCCAACCTCAAAACTTGTTGCTTGGGATTTCAAGTCCACCGTTTTACTATTCACAGGTGTCTTTGGAACCAAGCCATGCACATACAATACATCACAAAACATAAAAACGAAGCTAGACAGAGGAAAATGTAAACACAAAATCTACTCTAAAAGCTAGAATCCAACAACTTAAATACATAACTAAAAGTTACTCCCTCCGTTCCACTGGATTTTCTCCTTGCCTTTTCACGAAATCCTACGACAGGTTTCCGCACACGTAACCATTGAATTGAACTCAAGTAACAATTATAGATTGAACAAGCATTACTTGAAAGTCAAGTAAGGGTATAAAACATTAAGCAAGGTCAGCGTTTACATGCCTTAATTATACCGTAAAAACTCGCCAAAAAGTCAAAGGGAGGGAATCCAAAACGCAGGCAGTAAAATTAGATAGTGAACACTGCAAGATTGCAAGCGTACCAAGTAGATTACAGCCTTTGTCTTGCAGATCCTGGAACTTTTCCTGTGAAAAAACAAAATACATCAGGGTCGCAATTTCAGCTTCAAATTTTTCGGAATGGAAGTACAAATTCAAGCGAGATCGAGAGACTCGTAAAGAGGAGGCGATTACGTGATCGCGAGAGGCGATGACGTGGTAATCGTCGGGGCCGTTGCGGGAAGGGTCGGAGCAGAGAAAGAGGCGTGCACCGTTTTGCTTGAGGGCATCGTGGAGCGGGTCGAAGAGCTCCGGCGGGACCAGGTTCCGGGACATGTACACGCTCGCTCCCTTGAACGTCCTCGTCATCATCGTCTCCTTTTGGATTCTGGTTTTTACCTGGATACTGAGAGATTTAAGCTCTTTGTCTGTGCGAAAATGAAAATAAGCGCGGGAAAATACCTAACGAGTAGCCGGGGAGAGAGAGAGAGATTTACTTGCGTAAACTTCTTCACCCATTTTTCTTTTTCTTTTTCTTTTGTGTTTGACAGAGTTCTTGGTCCAAAATTAGGTGGTTAGGCAGTCTCGGTGGTGAACTTTTTGTTGCATTATTAGGAGTACTTCTCTTTATGTCTCTTGAGTTTTAACTTCTAACCCCTTAAATTCTTTTTCTTTTTGTATGGCCGAATAAGTTTTCGGTATAAAAATATGTGTCATTTAAAACCTTCCGTCTACTATTTAAAAATAGAAGTCTTTTAAACTTTTAAAATGACAAAATAATAGCGATAAATTATAAAAAACACTCATTTAAAAAAAACATGTCCTACCTATAACTCGTCGCCCCCTTCACTTCTTCTGCAGCCATCACCACCATCGTCAGCCATCACTATCACGCCTTGTCACCACCACAATCATCACCACCACCACTACCGCCACCATACCGAGCACCAACACCTACACCAAACATATGGGGCCTACCTCTCTCTTTCTTTTCTTCACCCTGAACTGTCTCCATCCTCCATTGCCGCCTCCACCATTGCCTCTACTGTCTCCCTCCTCGACAATTCACCACTACCGCCGTGCAGCAATCCAGTACCAACATCAGTAGCCATTTTCTCCTTCCAACAACATTGCCCACCTCCACCACCATACTAACACAATTAGCCGTCTCCACCAACCAACACCCACCAATGCCACTACCACCTAGCTAGCATCGTTGCGACAATCAACACCGTAATACCTCCCATCGATCTAAAGCTACATACACACAACAAACCAAAATGCAAAACCCAAAACCACTATCAAATCTGAATAGAGGAATAACATGGATCTACCATCGTAACCACGGCGACCCATCACCGTACCAACAGCGAACCACCACCATCGCATCCACGATGACCCACCACTGAACCCGTGACCACCCACCACCATCATCCCCACAGTCGACCACCCACCCAACATGGAGAAATCTGTGTGTGGGAGTGAGAGGGGAGGGGGGGTTGAGCTAATGATAGAGAGATAAGAGAACAAATAGAGAGTTTGAAGACAGTGCGGCCACCAAATCCACCACATCCATTGCTCAACGTTGTACCCACCTTGACCACCACCCCACCTAGGCCGCCATACCCACCAAAATTTCCAACCATCGTTTCGTTATGAACCACCAAAGTCACCATGGTGGGGGGTTGGTGAAATATGCAGCTCTATCTCATAAACAATCAACCACCATAGCCACCTCCACCACTGCAATCGCGATGGTGAAATCTACAGCTCTACCTTTAAGCTGCATATGGTGGGGCTTTGGTGTAGGTGTTGGTGCTCTGTATGGCTGCGGTGATGGTGGTGGTGATGGTTGCTGGTGGTGACAAGGCGTGATGGGTGATGGCTAATGGTTGAAGAAAAAGTGAAGGAGGCATCGTCATGGTATTTGGTTAGGAGTTAGGATAGGTTTTTTTTTCTTTTTATTTTTTTATGAGTGATCTTCCTAATTTACCCCTATTATTTTGACATTTTAAATTATTTTAACGCTTTCATGCAAAAAAGTGGACGAAAGGTTTCAGAGGGCACATATTTTTACCCCAGGAACTTATTCGGTCACACAAAAAGAAAAGGGACTTAAGAGATTAATAGTTGAAACTTAAGGGGCATAGAGAGAATATTCCTTCGTGTTGAATCATGACAACTTGTTTGCTTTGTGTAGCATGATCCTTGTTTTAGTTTTTTTGGTACAAAAACAATGCAAAGAAAACAAATAATTATGCTACTTGGCCGACCGACACCCCGAGCATATCCCTTGGTCATTTTTGGATGAATCGTTTATGAAAAAGAAATTACCCCTCTTCAAAATCCCGCCTCATCCAGGTTTTTTGTTAATTCTTCTCATGTCGACAACCGCCTCTGACATAGACGCCATCGCTACCCAAACTGAACTCTCCATCCCCCGTGTATGCACATAATCAAATCCCAACTTGAATCCCGTCTAAGTCGAGTTACATCCCGTTAGCGTTGAGTTAAATACCATCAGTGTCTACTTAAATCATGGTCATGCTAATTTATTTCCCATTAACGTCGAATTACATCCTATCAATGTCGTAGCATAATATATGTGGTTGTTAGAAAAGATTCAGGAAAAATTCAGAGACGGTTGGAAAAGAAAACATGAGATGTTGTTACTAGTAAGGCTGTATTTTATGGTTTACACTAACACTACCTTTTGGGAATATGAAGACCAATTGCAATAGTCAGGCCACTCTTGGCTAGTATGTCGGTGCATACGTTTAAGTACTACTTTGTAATTTCATGGTCATTCTCGTAGATCATTAATCAGACGAATCATATTGCCCTCGTGATTTAGCAGAGTGTGTTGAAGCCTGAGTGGGTATATAAGTCTGAGACCAAGTGGCTCTTCATAAACTGATAACATAAAAACATAAAAATAAAAAAAGAAAAGAAAATGGTAGATGGTATAGTTTAAGACTTCCCTCTCGGCCCTCGTTTGCTGAAGTCCGTGCGGTCAATAAATCTTTTCCATGTATAATCATATCCTCATCTTCCATGGTGGCATTCTCTACTCTCACATACATTAGTGTACACTCTAAATGAACTTTGTCCAATAAGCCTTGATATAACTAAAAATACGCCTCCCGTCTATGGATGACACGTGGCCGCAATGACACGTAGCCCTCCACTAGGACATTACTGATTTGGCACCTGCCGAATGTATCTCTGTATAGAATCCCAAAAGGACTTTAACTCCTTCATCAGAGATAGACATATGATCCTCTAGGATCCTAATACGACCTTAATTTGATTTGTTCACAGCCCAATCCTACTAGGGCTCTTCTTCCTACCACTATATAAAGGGGTCTACCCCCCAGGTATAGGACAACTTCACACACATATACACTGTGTCCTTATTGCTTTTCAGAGTTCTACATTGTTAGCCATCTCTAACTTAAGCATCGGAGCATCGACCTGGTCGTTCTCATGACCAACACCCAACTCCTTTACGTTGCCGTCGCGCCAGCTCTTCTAAAGATGTTTACGTCAACGTAATATCTAATACTCCCTAATCAGAAACTAGATCTCGGAGAAATCGATCTTCAACATCTACTCTGAACGTATAAACCGTCAGCTGTTCAAAACCCCCCATGCCGACCTCACAAGAGAAATTCATGAGCTGAAAGATATTGTGAACACTCTTCAACAAAAGCTCGACATGGCGATGGCTCCACTATCTGCCCATCATTCTCATCTAGACCCTAGCGACCTTCGTCTCCGTCTCACCTCCAGATCAAGCTATGGCCGCAGATACAGGTCAGCTACAGATCCGACATTCGATCTCAAAGAGAAAAGCGGAGAACGCACGACTAAGAGCGGATCATGTTACTGTCGCGATCCATCGGTCGAAGACAGTACCAATTCCTCTCTTGAACTGGTCGCCCAATCTGAAACCCCTCAAAGATCAATCCGCAGAAAAAGGACGCATGAGTACCGTTCCTGAGAACGAGACTCATGGAAGGTTATCCCCAAATATCATTCTCAGGAACGATCTCCTCTGAGGGAAGAATCTGCATACCCGTTATCTGAGGCCATTGAAAAAGCCAAGTTACCTTCTAATTTTCGAATGCCTCGATGCGACCCCTATGATAGGACTGGAGATCCAGGAGAACGTGTTTACCAATTTGAAACAAACATGTTGCTCCTCCAAGTATCAGACGCTGTCATGTACAGAGCCTTCCTACCACCGTACGAAAAGCTGCACATGCACGGTTCAAGTCTTTACAACCGAGATCCATAAACTCCTTCGCCCAACTATCAAATCTCTTCCAGAAGCACTTTGTAAGTAGTCGTTCCCAAAGAAAAAATTCAGCAAGTCTGCTTAACATAGTGCAAGAAAAGAATGAGTCATTGGTTGGCTGGTTATCTCGGATGATTCAATGCAGCCACATTGGAAATCGATAACTTGGACAAATCAGTGAAGTATACTGCATTCCTCCGAGTGCTACGACCAACCTTCAAGTTCGCATTCTCCGTCAATAAAAGTCCTCCAGGAAATATGAAAGCTCTTCTCGAGAAGGCTAACAAGTATATACAAGCTAAAGAATACTAGGAGACACATAAAGGACGACGAGGAGAAGCTAAAGAAGAACAGAAGAAAAGGTCTCTGGAGTTGAGTCCCCAAGGAGGAAAGACAACAAAACGCTCTAAGTGTGATGAACGACGTCCCAAAGACCCATTTTCCATGGAGAATCTAACGCCCCTCAATGCCAGACCGTCATAGATATTTCATGAGATCAAAGACAATAAAGCTCTCAAGTGGCCAGAAAAGATGAGATCTCGGGCGAACAAAAGGAACAGAGACTTGTGGTGCCACTTTCACAACGATCATGGCCATGCAACTGACGATTGCGGGTCACTCAATTGAGCAATCGAAGCCCTTATCAAGCGCGGCCAGTTCAGAAAGTTTGTGGCACACAAAGAAGAATGACAATAGACACCTCTGGCTATTGAAGAGAGAGAAGAATGGGAAGAGAATGCGGGTACAATCAACATCATTTGTGGGGGATTAGCTGTAAGAAATCCATCAGGACAAGCTCAAAATGAATATGCCAGGGAAGTGTGCATAACGAGCCAACCCCTAAGCAAAAAATAGAAGACTGTACCTTTGCCTACTCTATCTTTTTCTGACGATGACCTAAAAGATGTGAAGACTCCTCACGATGATCCATTAGTCATCACCATCAAGGCGAGGAATTTCGATGTAAAGCGTGTTTTGATCGATAACGGGAGTTCAACAGAAGTTTTATTTTATAATGCATTCAAGAAGATGAATATTCCGACGGACCATCTTCGAAGGATGGATACATCATTGTATGGATTCTCCAATCATCCAATTGTAGTTGAAGGTGTTATCGCACTCCCAGTTGCGATAAGTACACCTTCGGCACAAGCAAACTTAATGCTTGATTTTGTGGTGGTAAAGGTCCCCTCTGCATACAACGCCATACTTGGACGACCAACACTTAATCAGTTACAGGCTGTGGTATCGACCTACCACCTCAAGATGAAATTTCCCACGGAGCACGAGATTGGAGAGGTGAAAGGAGACTAGACTACAACTCGTCAGTGCTGCATGACTTCATGCCGGTCGAAGAACAAAGAAGCATTTATCATCGAAGACCTCCAGGAAGATATGAAGATGCAAAGGGGTGAACCAGTCGAAGATCTCGTGAGCATTGAAGTACATCCCGGAGAGGAAAACAAGACAGTTCGAATAGGTTCAAATATTAAGGAAGACACTAAGCTCAAGCTGGTGAACCTATTGAGAACCTATGCGGATATTTTTGCATGGACAACCGCAGACATGCCTGGGATTGACCCCGAGGTCATCACAAACAGACTGAATGTTGATCCATCCAAGAAACCTATTGTGACACCCCCAACCCTAGTGACGTCACCAGAGCCGGGTTGTTAGTCATGACTGCATTATAAACCCTGTTGATACAGAGCAATTCTAAAAACATCCTTGAATATACATAAGGTTTCACAAAAATCCATCCATACAAAAAATTTCATCGTAAATCTCAACACGAGCACATCGGAAGTATTTACACAAAATGTCTAGTTCCCAAAATACGCATCTCATCGTCTTACTTTTCTGTTCACTGAATAAGCTCATTCTCATTCCCTTTCCTCGAAGTTTCCCTTACTACGTCCTGACTGCCTGAAACATTTTAGTTAAGGAATGAGCACAAATCGCCCAGTAAAGATAATACGAGGAACAACGCAGACAATGAAGTGACAGCCTTGGGAGAAATGATAATCAATCTCAACGATATCAAGAATCCAGAATTTCAAAGGATGACACAACATCAATTCAATGAATCAAGCAACATGTTTTCTTTCCTTTCAGTCAGACTGAGCGGCTTTAAGGCCCAACAGAACAACATTATCACCATATTTAATGAACTGGACTGACCGAACTGACTGACCGACTACAATGCACGTTGTTCCCAACCTATTCTGGTCGCACCCAAAAGGCCCACTGCGGCCCCATTTCGCATGACACGTCCGCACAAGCAACATACATTTTCAACGCTCACAACCGGTCAAAGCATGCATGCTCAAGTAACGTGACCAAGCCTCATGACACTTCGACCGTCGCACTTCACCCGTCGCCCGTCGACGCGCCATGACACTTGCCCAAGGAAGTTGGCCTTGGCCTCCCCCTTGGGGTCGGCCTCAGCCTTGGCCTTCCCCTTGGGGTCGGCCTCGGCCTCCCCCTTGGGGTCGGCCTCGGCCTCCCCATTGGGGTCGGCCTCGGCCTCCCCTTGAGGTTGGCCTTGGCCTTCCCCGAAGGGTTGGCCTTTGGTCTCCATACTTAATATTTTCACTTCTCTTCAAGAGGCCTTGCATCCTCCGCGACGCCCGTCGCCCGTCATCCGGATGTCAACTCCGCGACCCCCGTCGCCCGTCGTCCGGACGTCAACTCCGCGACCCCCGTCGCCCGTCGTCCGGACGTCAACTCCGCGACGCCCGTCGCCCGTCGCCCGGACGTCAACTCCGCGACCCCCGTCGCCCGGACACAACTCCGCGACCCCCGTCGCCCGGACACAACTCCGCGACCCCCGTCGCCCGGACACAACTCTGCGACCCCGTCGCCCAGACACAACTCCACGACGCTCATCGTCCGTCGCCCGGAAGTCGTCTCCGTGACCCCCGTCACCGACGTCCGGGCGTCACACTCCAACACTTCGTCGCGCCCGTGCGCTGCGCCGCTGATACAGTCGTGTCCCCAGGCTCTCTGTCACACTACCGTGCCCCCGACACCTTACGCACTCTGTCGCGCCCATGCGCCACCATTGACACAAACATGCCCCTGGCACCTTACGCACTCCGTCGCGCCCATGCGCCACGCCATTGACATAGACGTGCTCCCGGCACCTTACTCACTTCATCGCGCCCATGCGCCACAATCATGTCATCATGCCCCCGGGCACCACACTCATTCATCACACCATGCGCACCTTGCCTTGGTCATGGAACATGCTTCAACCCACTCTCCGGAGTGTACATCATCCGCGGGGATAGGCGACTCCTCCGGGACACTATCTCTGCCAGGGAGCTCTTCAACTCCCCTTCCGCCAGGTAGACGGCTCCTCCGAGATGCTACCTCGGCCAGTCGGGTAGACGGCTCCTCCGGGATGCTACCTTGACTCGCTCTGAGTGCTCCGGCATAAGGACTCACCCGCGGGGATAGGCGACTCCTCCGGGACACTATCTTTGCCAGGGAGCTCTTCAACTCCCCTTCCGCTAGGTAGACGGCTCCTCCGGGATGCTACCTCGACCAGTCGGGTAGACGGTTCCTCTGGGATGCTACCTTGACATGCTCCGAGTGCTCCGGCACAAGGACTCACTCGCGGGGATAGGCGACTCCTCCGGGACACTATCTCTGCCAGGGAGCTCCAAGTGCTCCGGCACGAAGACTCCCCTTCTGCCAGGTAGACGGCTCCTCCGGGATGCTACCTTGACCGGTCAAGTAGACGGCTCCTCCGGGATACTACCTCGGCCTGCGGAATAGGCGACTCCTCCGGGACACTATCTCCGTCAGGGTGCCTGCGTGACTGGCCCACGTGCTCTGGCACTGGGGGCTTGCGTCGGCACCCCTAGGGACTATGACCCCCGGGTCACTCCGAGACGGGAGCAGGTCTTCGGAGGGCATCGCGCCTAGTTCACCTGGCAGTTGGGCGTCGGGTCTTCCCTACCTCTGCCAGGCCTGTGGGACTCCGCAAGGGCTTGGATTGGAGGCTAGATCAAGGGGGTTCTCTGGCCACACCGATGCGGTGGGAGCCAGTCTTTCCAGACAGACAGAGCGACGCTGTGTGGGGCAGGCCGGATGAATATACGATCTGACAGTCCATGGAGCACCGGCACCCGTGGACCCTCCAGTGACGTGTCACTCTCGGGGAACGCCACGTGTCGGTTAATGACATCATCATCTCAATCTCTATAAATAGAGGTCTTGAGAATTCATTTGGATGGAAGAAGGACAGAACGGTTGGACATTTTCAGAACATATTTCACTTTCTCACTCTAGAACTCTAGAGAGAGAAACATACAGTACCCTGACTCTGGACCTAAGCATCGGACTGTGACTGTCATCGTGTATTCATCCCGCGCCATTGCCCTTGCAGCACTGCCACCCTCGAGCTCTGTCTGGGAAGCCCTTGGTCTCTGCCCTTGTTCCACCCTTGCTGTGTCTCACATCAACATACTTGGAAGCTGACTCGGACTGCAGCCTTTGTGGCACCTCCACGTAAGTACGAACCCACATTCCTTGGCATCACACGTGAACACCAAATCGTCAAGTTAAACATCAATAAAACACAAGCCATTAAAATCACAATATTATAGTAAAGTTAAATGCAATGCAGACACCGACTGAACTGACTGGACTCGACCGACACGACTGACTCAAACCGTGCGCCCTACATCATGTTTGCCGGTGATTACGTTTCACTGGCCCTCCTTTCACATAATGTCCCGTACTCCGGGATGTTCATCTCAGTCTCAGACAAATAAAAGAGACAGCAAGCACAAGAAGGGAACTCACGAAGAGTGTTCGTCCCCTAACCACGATATCGTCGAAGCACACACATTACAACAACTGGACGGACTAAGGGAACAGAGTCCACCTTATGTCCTCAATCAACAAACCTATCAACAAGAAATTCCGGTCATACACACGACTGGGGATCAACAAAGTAACTTGGGATTATTAATAACTCACACAGAGTAGACTAGGGAACAAGCTAGTCGAAAACCACAACAACATTTCAAGACATGAGAGGTACCGGCACAATAACCGTCGATACCTCATATTCACCAGAAAACGTTCCTCATACTTCACATCATCAATGAGGTGTATGCCACGAGGAGCAAATTCGTAGCATACAGAGAACCGTACTATCCTTACCTTGCTGGCTTTTAGCCGACGAGCCTAAAAACTTCAAACCGTCGCGAGCAGGGTCACCTAATCAAATAAGACTTTACTCGTTAGCCACTAACCATCATAATACAAAATTATTCTACTTTTATTTTATCAGTTATTTGCCGAGTTCTACAGCGGTCAACTACTCTGACCTGACTGCCGGGTCTTTACCCTACCGTAGCACCGCACTAGTGCTGATACCCTTCATTTAGGAATTTTAACCCGTTCCCCGCTTCTCTTTATTCTAGAATGCTCAATTAAGTCATTTGCCGAAGTTCGGAGTTCACCCCTGTCTAGTGGCAAATTACCAAAATGTCCCTCTTCGGGTGGCAATTTACCGAAATGCCCCCATGAGGGTTCCCAGGACCAAACAAATCTCAAAAGCACTTACAAACGTTATTTTTATCCTCTCGAAGTCATTCTCAAGCTAAAAAGTGTATTAGAAAATTTTCGCCTGAAAATTCCGAACCGGTGTCCGGACTGAGCGCTTAAAAGCCCGTTCGGCCAAAATTTACAAACGACTTTGGAATGACCCAAAATCTTGCAAAATGAAACTTCTTAACATCCTAGGGTTCCCATAAAAGTTTCGCGCGAAATCTCCCTAGTTTGGTATTTTAAATTACACTGTAAAGTTTCACGGTTCCCCGTATCGGTTAACCCTCTTCCAGTCTTTGGAAAAATATGAAATTTTTCCCTGATTTAGATCTCATAAAAATAGCTGGGGTCTGTTTTTTGCACTTTGTCTAATTCTGCTTCTACCTATTTTTAAAAATTCACTCAACACACTGCCTAAACCCTGAGCCCTTTAGCGACCATTACAGGTACTGTTCACAGTTTACATAATTTGACACACGCAGCTGAGCCCCGCACCTTCTTCTTCCTATTTTTCCACTGTCTACAGCCACACCTCACATTTTCTCCACTTCACCATCTAATTTCCTTCCGTTACACAGCTTATTACCTAAAACACACACCCATGTATACACTCTAACACCCACATCACCCTCACAAATTCACATACACACCAAAAACTCACAGCACAGCAGCAAAGCTGCTGCTGTTCCCCCTTCCCTTTCACCCCTTTACACGCACACACACTATACCACACTGTCACACACTTAGTGACATATATCTGATTTAAAACACACACTTTAAACAATCCTAAACCTCCTTATTACACCGAAACCCACACATTAACACATTTTATCAATAAAAATATACACCTACACACATGAATCACACACCCGATCGAAACACACATAAACACACACACACCTTGACGCACACTCTCTGAAACATACTCTACACACACTAACACCCGCATAACCTCACGAATGGAATCCTTACACTCAGTGCTAACTCACCCGTAGTCTTCCAACCCGCACAACTACACCTTACACATTAATCCACGCCTGAACTCGCGCGTACACCCATGGCAGCCTTGAGTAACCCAACAAACGCATACGCTGCAACTATAGAAAACACACACCACATGGTGTTATAAACACACCCAAGCACTAGAGGGAGATTACCTTGAAGAAAATCCTTCCTTCCTTCCTCCCTTCTCTCCCTCTGATTTCAGCCCGCGAGCCCTTTTTCCTCTACTCTGCTCTGTGTTCTTTTTCTTCTTCTTTGTTTTTGTTTAGTGTTTTCGTTTTCCCTCTTCTTTTTGTTCACCCGAATTTCTATCCCTTCATTATTATATATTTAACCTAACTTAGTCACCACCCTAACATGAGGTGGCAACCGGAAACCAATTCCCTTGAACACTTGGCACATGGGAAAGGTTTTCAAAATTTATGAATTGACCCCCCAATGGTTTTTCATATTTATAAAATGACTCCTAAACTATTAAAAATTACGCTTAAGCCCCAAAGCTACACTAACACCTCTTCCCACTTCCTGCCACTTAATTAACGCCAATATGACGTTACTCAATAAAATAATTCACATTAATTAATCAGCTTAGTGTTAAATAATTTTTCGATACGTCCGAGGTATCACACCTGTCAAGTAGAAGAAGAGAACCTTTGCACTAGAGAGGCAGGAGAAAATTGAAAAAGATGTGGATAAACTCTTAACCGCCAACTTCATTGAAGAAATCTATTACCCTGATTGGATCGCCAATGTTGTCATGGTTCCTAAACCAGACGGCAGGTAGCGGATATGCATTGGTTATACAAATCTCAATAAGGCATGCCTAAAGGATAGCTACCCACTCCCAAGGATCAACCTTCTTATTGATGCTACTTCGGGCTACGAACTGCTTAGTTTTATGGATGCATATTCTAGTTATAACCAGATCATGATGAACAAAGATGATGTCTCCAAAACATCGTTCATTACGGAGAGAGGATTATATTGTTATAAAGTAATGCCCTTTGGACTCAAGAACGCCGGGGCAACTTACCAGCGCCTGGTGAACATGATCTTTCGAGACTTGATCGAGAAGAACATGGAAGTGTACGTTGACGATATGCTCGTCAAGAGTATCAAGTCTGAATTCCATGTCAAGGACTTGAAGGAAACCTTCGACATACTTCGGAAGTATAAGATGAAGCTGAACCCACTTAAGTGCGCTTTCGGGGTTGCATCATGGAAGTTTTTGGGATTCATGGTTTCTCAACGAGGAATTGAGGCAAACCCAGAGAAGATCAAGGCCATCCAAACCATGACGTCCCTAAAAACCATCAAACAAGTACAAGAGTTGACAGGAAGGGTTACAGCCTTAGGAAGATTCATGGCTCTATCAACTGAACGTTGTCTACCATTCTTCAAAGCCATCAGGAAAGCGAAAGACTTTGTTTGGACAGACGATTGTCAGAAATCGTTTGAAGAACTCAAGGCTTATTTGGCTTCTCCACATCTACTCTCAAAACCACTTCCCGGAGAGGACTTGTTTCTGTACCTCTCAGTCACCGAAGTTGCAGTCAATGATGTTCTGGTCAGAGAGAAGGATAGAGTCCAGAAGCCGATTTATTATGTCAGCAACGTCTTACAAGATGTAGAAACGAGGTACCCGAAGATCGACAAGATTGCACTCGCCCTTATCACATCAGCTAGGCGTCTTCGTCCTTATTTCCAATCTCATACCATTGTAGATTTGACAGACCAACCACTTAGAAAATTTTTACTAAGCCCCGAGGCATCAGGAAGATTAGTAAATTGGTCCGTTGAGTTGGGGGAGTTTGATATCTAGTATAAACCTTGCACTGCAATCAAGGCTCAAGCCTTAGCAGGTTTCATCGTCGAGTGTACCTTACCTGAAGACCCCCTCAGTTGGTGATTTCTAAAGTTCCAGATCCTAGGGATCTTTATGTAGACGGTTCTTCAGCTGTTGGTAGCAGTGGAAAAAGAATCATTCTTATCAGCCCACAAGGTTTTGTTGTTGAGTATCCACTTCACTTTGGATTTCAAGCCTCAAATAATGAAGCAAAATATGAGGCTCTTCTCGCGGGAATAAGACTGACGCATGCTTTGAAGGGGATTCACTATCAGTACACAATGATTCCCAATTGGTGGTCAACCATGTTTTAGGAGATTATGAGGCCAGAAATGAAAGAATGGTTCAATATCTTCAGTTAGTCAAGACTTTGGCATCGAAGTTCAAAAAACTTCACCATTCGTCAAATACCCCGAGATCAGAATACTCAAGTCGATACATTGTCAAGGCTCGCTTCCGCCGAAGTAATAGATGTCCAGCACTCGATCTACCTTGAATTCCTTGAAGATCGTAGTATTAGTTCTCAAACTGAGATTGGGGTAGTAGATCAAGAACCTTGTTGGATAGACCCGATAGTCAAATATTTGTCTATGTGTGAATTATCAAGTGGAAGACATGAGGCAAGGAACCTTCATGTCAAAGTTGCTCGATATGCATTAGTGAAAGGAGTATTGTATAAGAAATCCTTTAGCCTTCCTTACCTCAGATACTTACGCCCGTCATAATCCTTATACGCGTTACAAGAAGTGCATGAATGGATATGTGGTCAACATCTTGGAGGGAAGACATTAGCTCAGAAGATCCTAAGGCAAGGATATTATTGGCCTACAATGCAGAAGGACGCCATCAAATTCACACGAAGGTGCGACAAATGTCAGAAGTTTGCTCTAGTATCGTATACACCAGTCGCTCCTTTGACTTCGGTTGTTTCTCCGTTTCCTTTTGCCATATGAGGAATGGATCTACTAGGCTCGTTTCCGTAGGCAACTGGTCAACGACGATTTGTGATCGTGGCGATAGACTACTTCACGAAATGGACTGAGGCAGAATCTCTAGCAACCATTACTTCAGCCAAATGTGAAGTTTTCTTTTAGAAGAATGTAGTCTGTCGTTTTGGCATACCAAAAGCTCTGGTTGTTGACAATAGAAAGCAATTCGACAACAGTAACTTTCGAACCTTCTGCACAAATCTCTCGATCGATTTAAGATTCACTTATGTCGCTCATCCGCAATCCAATGGTCAGACTGAGAACATGAATTGAAGCATTTTACCAGGATTGAAGAAGAAATTGGATGAGGCCAAAGGCGCATGGGTTGACGAACTCCCCAAGGTGTTGTGGGCTTACCGAACAACTCCACATTCAGTCACAAGAGAAACACTTTTCTTACTCTGCTATGGTACAGAAGCAATGTTGCATGTTGAGGTAGGAGTTCCAATAATACGGGTTTTACACTTCAATGAAGAAGACAACTGTAATACCCTGATTTAATCTAACTGAGAATTAGATTAATCGAGGGCATTATTTCTATTGATATTATTATTTTTATCGATAATCGGCTAATTAGAATAAAATGGGAGGTTAGTTTGGCCTGTGGGGTCAAAATATAATTTTGAAAAGTTAGGGGCAAGAGTATAATTTTTGAAACTTCCGGGGTCATTTTGTAAATTCTGGAATTTGATGGGCTATTTCGTAATTTTTGAAAACGAGGCCTTATGTGTCAATTCTTCAGAAGTCCTGGATAAGGAGATGCCACCTCCTGCTAAGCTTAGATTGACTAAGCAACTTAAAAGATTTAATATTGGGTCTTGGGGATTAGGGAGTTTCGGACAAGAAGAAAAGAAAACAAAAAGAGAAAAGGAGAGAAGCAGACTAAGAAACAGAAAGGAGGAAGCTTGAAGTGGTAAGACTCTCAATTTATTCTTGTATTTCAGTATGTGTTTTAGTGTTGTGTGTGTGTACAAGGGTGAGGGACGAAAAACAGCAACACAGGACTGCTGTGTGTGCATTCTGTGTGAGTAAGTGCACAGCTTTGATACACGGTGTTGTGTGTGTTGATGGGGTGCGAATGTGTATATTTGCGGCAAGGTGGTGGTGCAGCGTGTGGTGTAGTGCAAGGGGGAAGGCTGCTGGCGTGCACGGTGAAGGAGATAGTGTCCTACGGGAGCTTGAAAGGGGAAAAGGGAGAGGGAAAGGAAGAAGGCAGCAGCTGGTGCTGCTGCCGTGTGGGTGCAGGGGGCATGGTGATGGAGGAAGAAGGGAGGGGGAAGGTAGCATGGAGATGGGGAGGGTGTAGGTAGTGTTTGTGTGCGTGTTTATAAAGAAATTGGTGAGAGAAAAGCGGTTGAATCCCATGGCCGCGAAGTTGAGGAGCTCGGCAGTGAGGAAGAAGATGAAGTGCAGGTGCGTGAATAGTGTGGGTTTGATTCATATATATATGAACAGTGACTGTAATAGTCACTAAAAGTGGTAGGGTTAATTCAGTCCTTTGATCGAATTTTTAAAAATATCTCAGGACAGATTTAGTCAAAGTGCAAAAAAGAGACCCCAATTATTTTTAAGAGAATTACATCGTAGAAAAATGTCAGAATTTTTATTGGTCGGGAAAGGGGTTAACAAATGCGGTGAGTTTGAAAATTTACATTGAAATTTAAAATATCAAACGAAAGCGGTTTTGCGCAAAAAAAATTATGGGAACCTTAGGATGCTGAGAAGTTAATTTTTCCAAGATTCCGGGTCATTCCGAAGTCGTTAGCTATTTTTGGCTGAACGGATTTTTAAGCGCTCGGTTTGGACACCGATTCGAGATTTTGGGCAAAAATTTTGTAAAATATGTTTTAGCTCAAAAATGATTTCGGCACGCCTGAAATAGCATTTTAAAGTGGTTTTGGGATTTTTCTGGTACCGGAAACCCCCAGGGGCGTTTTGGTAATTTTTTTCAGTCAAGATTTTCTAAGGACTTATTAGTCCGGAAAGGGGTGTAAGACACCTGAAAATTATTTTAAAGTAGTTTTGAGATGTTTGTCGGTGATGTATCGGCCATCAGAGAGGTATTTTGGTAATTTGCATGTTGGCGCTAAATTTTTTGGAACGCACAATATTATGCGTCCGAAATGGTGGGAAGTGAGGAATAGTGTTCATACGCTTAAATAATGGGAGTGGTTATTGTGGAAGCGTCGATAAGGCTGGGTTAAGGATCTGGTTATCGGATCGCATTAACGAGCTGTCGCAAGACACTATGAACGGTTAAATGGGAAGGGGTAGAATAAGGAGTGCGTATATGTTGAATGATGTCTACCGAGCAGAGTATTATTTGACTAGGTGATGCAGCTCGTTGCGATCAGAAATTGTGAGTTACTTCGGCTATAAGCTAATTAGGTAAGGACAATGCGGTTTTATTATGTTAATTCATTGTTTCGATTAGCATACCATGTTGATGACGCTTATGTTGGACTCTTGTTGTTATGTGTTGACACCGGTAGTCATTTTGACCGGTATACGTATATTTGAACTGTGCTGTTGAGGACTTAGGATATAATAATTCTCTTAGTCCGCCCTGCTGATAGAATTTAATGAGGATGATGCGTGTTCTAGTATGCTATGATTCGACTCGATTAGCATACCTGACGTTGGGGGTGATATTGTGTAGGGGTTGTTGTGTGATTGTTGTGAGATGTTGGCAATTATTGATAGCCGATATCTCTTCTCTTTGAGAACACCATTGAGGACTTGTGGCAAACTTCTCCCGAGTCCGCCCTGTCGTTGATGATGATGTTGTAGAAATCGTTGTGTTGTTGTTGTGTAATGTCGGCACTTATTGCAACCGACATTTCTCTTATGTAAGAACATTGTTGAGGGCTTGTGGCATACTTCTTCCAAGTCCGCCCCGTTGATGATGTTACATTGAACTCTTGTTGATAGGTCAGAACACCGATTGATCTTCTGATCCGGTATTTCTTGTTGAGCTGGGTTGTTGAGGACATAAGGTGGAATAAACTTTCCCTTAGTCCGCCCCGTTGATGAAGTATTGTTGCTTGGCTGTAACGTGGTTAGGGAAGGCACTCTAAATGAGTTCCCTGCTTGTTGACAGTGTCTCTTCTATTTACTTGAGACTGAGATGAACATCCCGTAAAATGCGACATCAATATGAGGAGGATGGCCTATGAATTATGATCACTGGCCAAAGAGGAAGAATGTCGCTCGAGCAGAGTCTGTTGTGTCTGGTCGAGTCATGTCTATCGTGTCCACGAGCATTATTTGATTTTCTTTTGATGTTGATGATTTTAATGATTTGTATTTCAATGATGTTTATCTTTATGACCTTGGATTTCGGGTTCACTTGCATAGTCGGTCAGTCAGTCCAGACCATAAAAAGGTGACAGTAATGCTGTTCTGTTGGGCCTTAAAGCCGCTCAGTCTAACAAAAGAAAAATTATCGTTTGACAGTTATGTTGATGTCGAAAATTTATTAGAACTCTTGATTCATTTCTATCGTTGAGATGATTATTATTCCTCCGAGTCTCTTGAATCATTTGTACACGATACTTCTCGTGTTGTCTTTACTGGGCGATTTGCGCTCATTCCTTATGTTGTATTGTGCAGGCTATAAGGTTGATCAAGGGGAACCTTCTAGAAAGAAAAAAGAAACAAGCTAGAAAAGTTGGGCAAGGGGATCAATTGTGTGAGGTAAGACCAACTAGGAATGGTGGAATAAAGTTTGAGTTGCGAGATAGGTTGATGAGAAGTCCTATGACTACAGTCGTATATTAGGTTGTAAACATTCATGTTGTTTAAAGACCTAAAAGTCTTCCGCTGCAGTATGATGTATGTTTGTAAGAAATTTTTTTGTAAGGACGCATTTTGGAGCGTCTATTAATGATGTATGAGTATGAGGATGTAGTTGCTCTGTATTCAGCACAGGATTTTGAATGCGATTATGATCGATAACTCAGCCCGGTGATGTCACCAGGGTTGTGGGTGTCGCAACAACGAAGCTGGACTCTGAGCGAATCTTGATCTATTAGAAGAAGCTCGAACTCAAGCCCATGAACGAGCCGTTGTCATAAAACAACGAGTTGCGCGCTATTATAATCAAAGAATTCGGTCCAAGCAGTTTAAAGAGGGAGATTTGGTTCTTCTCAAGTTAGAAGTACTGATCCAAAGGCAGCGATGGGAAAGTTATCTCCGAATTGGGAAGGACCTTATTGTGTTATAAAGGTACTCAAACCAGGTGCCTATACACTGGGAACACTTTCTGGATATACAATCCCTCATACTTGGAATGCTGAGAACTTGCGAAAGTATTATCAGTAGCATCTTGCCCCGAGGCAAGACACTTCTTTTCGGGGCGATAAGGGGTTCAGACCTTGTCAAACCCCAATTTTCTTGAACATTCTTTAGCAGATTTTTCGAATAAATGGGCTGTTAAGCAATCCAGTGTAAACTTTATCTTTTGCTCGAGCAATAAAGTTATTTTTCTAAGCATTGTTGTAATGTGGCACAAACTTAGCCAAATGTTCTGCCCGAGCAGAATATCTGCCGAACACTCTGCCCGAGCAGAGTGCCAAACTAAGACAAAACATTCTGCCCGAGCAGGGTGTCGGACTCTTGCTTCTTTATAAAAACACAAGTGAGAAAAGGCCAAATGTCACGCCCCAAAAATGAGAGGCAGCGACTATCATCAAACCTTATTATATACAAGCACTCGAGCATTTCAGAACATGTTTAAAGTTTAATTAAGAACATACAAACGTGCGAGTGAAATGAGAATTTCAAAAAGGCACACAAGCATAATTATTATTATTTTTAAACTAGACGGTTTTCGATGTTGGTTGAATGAAACTTGAAAAAGAAACTAGAGCAGGACGGTTAGTTAGAGGGCAAGTATAACTAGGATGAACCAGCTAGTTAGTCAAAAGAGTTTAACGGAGAAACCGACCAGTTTGTCAGAAGGTTGGAAAAATTAACGAGGAAAACAAGTCGGCTATCCTGTTTAGATTTTCGATGCTAACTTCGCGAATTTAGGGTTTGAGTTGGGATCAAACACCCATTGTCATCATTCCCTTCTCCCCTTCTCCAAAGGCAATTACCCAATTCAATCCCAACCCAACTCAATTCTCCCTTCTCTAATTATAAAACCTAGGATTTCCCCTCTTCATTCCCATCTTCAACATGTAGTCATGGATAGAGTAAAACGAGGTCATGAGGGAGGGCCTCAAATCAGAAGTGTTTTGAGGTTTTGTCTGACTATTCGGAAGGATGATAGAACAGTCCTAACTCTAGATCAAAGCACACATTTGAGCAATGCTTTTTCCAACAATCAGGTATGATTCTTTTTCTCGCTCATGAATATCATATACATAGATACGGAATATTAAAAATTAGGATTCTTCCATGCAATATAGGCCCCACATCCTATTTTTCTACACGTTTTGTAAATCCTATGCATTAACCGGTTGGTTTCCTGAGTTTTTCCTCCTTTTTAGCTTTCATTTCATGCAGCCACTCCCCCAAGAATGTTAGGCTAAGGGGTTCCCCCAGTTTTGTGAGGGAGTGGTGGAAGAAGATCTCTGATGTCGTAGAGGAGAGGGTTGCCTTAATGGGTTTTGAGTAATTTTTGAAGCGTTGCAATCAAATTCACCCGTAGAAAAAAACACTTGTGGACTCCAGCCTAGGGTTGGTGGGATTTCTTTTTTCATCTTCCTTTCATGGAAGCGACCCTTACCCGGTACAACTTCATACATATTACAGGCATTTGTATGAGAAGTTGGCCTATACCATGGGTCTACAACCTAGGCCAGAATCGCAGCCTCTTTGAGTGGTTGCTAGGGTTTATACCATTATTCAAGAAGGGCGGCTCACTCAATTATGCTTGCTACCCTTTGTTCTTATTACGAGGGTATGACATTGGAGGAAGTTGATGCGAAGATGGTTGATCAGTATGTTAGAGGTTTTCTTTTATACATGCTCGGGGAGACCCTGTTTAGCAATGGGGACGACTCCGTGTAACTCTGGTGCCTAAAGGTGCCAGAGGATGTCGAGGAGGTGGGGGAGTATGACTAGGCGACTCCAGCACTGGCTCATATGTATCATTTTATGGGATTCATCTCTCAACTGCAGGCGACGATTTTTATAGGATACGATGATTTTTATGAGGCATGCTCTGTCCTTTTATTATTTTTAATACATATCCCACATCTTATTGAATTTTCTCTCATGCATTGCCTTTCCCTTTTTTTTTCAAATTTGGGCTTTTAAGGTACTATAGCTACGCCCTCCACAGCTGGCCTAGGGAAAAGAGGCCGAGACGAGTCCAACGATGTATTCGTGGAACTTCTAGGCAGAGGGTCCGGCTTGGCTGCAAAGTTACATCGAGAGTGCCTCAACAACCTACTTCAACGGCCGATAAATTCATTATTGCCTATTCCTCTTGCCTTCATTATTATATTTTATTTGATGCATATTTTAATTATTTTCTTTCATGTCCAGAACTCGCTCTCAAAATAGGGGATCGAAGGCTTGTACGACAAGGAATTGAGGCTCACCCAAAGCCAGGCTTTATTTCCTACAAGGGATTTTATCTGGGAGACAGGGTGCTTTTCCAGCACCATTTAGATGCGGAGCCTCGGGTCCCGGCTATCCCTTCGGTAGAGATGTTCAGGACAGGGATACTGAACAGGGGCTTACGTCAGAGTTTACTAAAGGGGATATATGTATCCTCATTGAGGTGGCCGAATGATCCTAAGACATATAAGGCGTTTGCTTGGGAGTAATTAATTCCTCATTTGAGCGTCAAAAGGGTGAAATGGATTAGGGATGCCCGGGCGAGGAATGAGAAGAAGAGGTGGAGGAGGAAGGGATGAGTGGAGAGTGTATTCCTTTTCCCTTTTAGACTATGCCAGCCCTGAAGTCCGCAACTCCTAAGTCGAAGGTGATTACAGGACCTAAGCGGGATGCGGGTGTTGCAGGGCTGATGGAATTAGCCTAAAGGAAGACGGTAACTTCACGACCTTTTTCACTTCCATTCTTTTTCTAAAATCAGATCCTAACTTCATGTCTATGCTTGCAGGTCCCAAGTGAATTGCTTCAAGATGCCTACATAATGATTCACAACCTTAAGGACATAAAACAAACTTGTAATACCCCGCACCTAGAATATGGTTTACGTTGAATCCTAGAATTTTAGTTAATTCTTTAGCGGCGGTTGTGGTATTTACATTAATTGGAGTCTTTAGCGACCATTATCGCCAGCTGTATTGATTGTGACCTTTAGCGAAAATTTATAATGCTCTTAGGTTACAATTTAATGAGATGGGGAGATTGGAATACCCGAAATTTAATTTAGTCGACAAAAACTTTGTTTTAGATCTTAATCTAAAGAGTTTGTAGTCTTTTAAAGCGATGTGGATGAAATGAGAAAATAGTTAAGTGTGAGGGGGGTCTTTAAAAATTATTACAAACTAGGGCAACCATGTATTAATGAGACCTTTATAGGACAGCCGTCCAAGCTTTTGGAGCCACCTTGTTTTACGTAAATTAGAGAGAGAAGAAGAAGCAAGCTATGACAATAAGATTTCAAGGTAAAAATCTCTAGCTTTCCTCTTTAATCTTGGCCATGTTATTGGGTGTTCTAGCTAGGTTTTTATGTATGAATTCAGTGGTTATTGGTTTGAGTGTTAGGGTATTGTGTGTGTTTCAGAGAGTGAGATGTGGGTGTGTTTGAGAAGAAGGCTGATGTAGAGCAGCATAAGAGTAGGTTAGGGTTTTTATCATATCTTCTTTATTTCAAATCCAATTGAGATGATTTTTCTCTTTCTGAAAACCTCATTGTGTCATCTTCAAATTTTTAGTTTTGAGTTTTCTCAGAGTCCCACGTTTGAAAATTAAAAAATGATCTTAAATTCAATTCACTGTAAAAGTCCAGATTTTTCGGTTTCTGGCAGCTACTTCAATTTATCATAAACAATTTAATTACTCATGGAATTTTTGTGAAATTTATATTTCTAGGAACCTCATAAAGTTCTCTTCAACTTTGTAGTTTTGAGTTTTCTTAGATTCGTATTGTTTCTGCTCCAAAATAACCATTGAACAAAACTGGTCTGCATGCCACTTCGATTTACTGTAGAGAAGTCATTACTCATTGGATTTTTATAAACCTTAAATTTATGAAAACCTTAGAAAGTATAATTTAACTTTTTAGTTTTGAGTGTTCTAAGATTCGTCATGTTTCAGGCTCAAAATGGTCAAGGTACAAAACTAGGTTTTGCTGGAAAAAAATGTTGTTTCTAGAATTACAGATTAGTCCATTGCCCAAAATTCTTTAAATCATTTCTGAGCATATTTGGGCAAAGTACAAAACTAAAACTCTTATTATTTTTTTAAAAGCTTCAACATGGAATTTTGTTTGGGCATGGAATGGGCCTGAAATGATTTTATTTTGAAAATAGGCTTTTGAATTGTTTGATATAGTAAACAAAATTATTTTTAGCCAGAAATTTTATAGTGATCTAAACACATTGAGATGGTTGAGCTTCTAAAATTTTAAAATAGGAACCTTAGCTCTCAATTTAAGGAGAGGCTTAGGGTTCCGAACGGAGAATTCCCATAAAGGCCATGTCCCAAAAAAAAACTCACCTAGTTGTTTAAAATGATGTTTTGAGTTATATTGGGTGTGTAACGGTATGTTAGGCGTCAGGGATAATTTGGTAATTTTACCCAAGTCTAGTGGGTATTTTGGTAATTTTGTGCACTTGAGAGAAATTTAGCACCTAGGAATGATTGAGTGGCAATAAATAACATCCATATGGTTTATTGTTTTGGGTTATGATATACAAGAGCTAGGATAGGTTTGGGAACAAGAACCAGAAGCGCTTAGCTATCCAAGTAAGTACTCTTGTCATGTTCCTCCGTACAACATATTTTACCAAATGGAAGTTTTTGAAGTTCTTGTAATCCTTATGTTTTCATGTATATCATTTGATGAAAAATTTAGTTAAAAAGGCCATGGTTTGTTCTATGAGTAAATGATTTAAATTCGGTACATGTTGAATGAGATGGTAAACTTGACTTGGTTGCTGTGCCCCATATCCAACGGAGGAATGTTGGATTTCGGGCCCTGGTCAACGGGGCTTGTACGTTGATGCACAATATTGTTGTTTGTGGTTCGCCCTTGCGTCCACATAATTATTATCCTGGCTGTAGGAGGGATTTCAGGCCCTAATCAGGGAGGCTTGTACGCTAACCGCAGCACACCTAAGTATGAATTTTTTTTTATTTTTAATCTAAGTATGAATTATTTGTGATAGATGCAAATGAGCTTTCTTGTTGATTATACTCCGATTTGAGAACATTTTCTGCAAGTGCATTTATGTACGTATATATATAATTAAGAATGTTTTGTTATGGTGACATTGAATTCTTGATTTTGAAAAGAGAAATCCATGGCATGTTTTGAAACCCTCAAACCTATTTTAGGGACATGGCATGTGTGCTTAATGGGCCCCAAGCTCATTCTCTAAATAATTTCCAGGCGATTACCTAGATGGAACCGGCGCTAATGAGAGCCACGAGGATGTAGTTGCCGGAGACGACTGCTAGAGGAGATGCACTCCTCATATTTAATAAATCTCTGGGTGACATACTAGTACTGATTTGTATTTTGAGAATTTTGGAGCTTAGGTCTCCTCGAATTTCTTCATAGTTGTCAATGACTTGTAAGTGAGTTTTAAATTGATTGTTGAGGAAATTCTATGTGAGGTTTGTAACAGCCAATGAATTGTTTTAGAATTTAGCAAGTTAATATGAATTCTAAGTACTGGTTTGAGTAGGCCTGGCAGAGCCTTAGTGGAGGCTTAGTGGGCCTGCGGTCGGTCACGGGCCTAACTCATGGGCTCACCTATGGGTTCGGGTCGTGACAGAACTTCTATGATACCATGGTGGTTTATTGGTTAATGAAGGAGACTACATATGCATCCATTCCTCCCTTCACACCACTATCCGGGGAGGCCGAGCCAAAAGAGATTCCATCAGAGCGAGCATATATCATCCCGCAGGCTTATGAGGAAGGGAGTCCTACAGTGAAGAAAGGTGGTAGGGTGAAAAAGTGAGCTACGAGTAAAGTCTTTTCCAAGCCTAGCCCTAAGTCCGACTCCAAGCCACTAAAAGAGAAGGAAGTCGCGATCGCTACCAAGGAGAAACCCCTGACTGCTGCTAATTCGAAGGGGAAAGAGAAGTTGTCAATTCTTCACTTTCATAGAGTTTAGACCGTCTTCTGGCAAAAGCTGGGACCAGTCTCGATAAACAAACCTATATAGGTTGGTGGCACCCCTTTAGGGTCTGAGGAGGAGTCATGGGAAGGAGGCAAGGATGCAGCTGCCTTAGATTCTTCAGACATCGAGCCCACTTCCAAAAGTTCTCGAAAGTGATACCGGAAATTAGATTTAGGAGTTCTCGGGTTTCTAGGGATTCTATTTGAATATTTGAGCTATGTTATTCTAAACTCTAGTTTAGATTAATTTACAATTGCAGATGGATTGATTGAGAACAAGTACAGGGATAGGCCAAATAGTGAACACACTCTGTGAAAATCCCACAAAACTGACAAATCGGCCGACTAGTCAGGAAGCACCTTTTGAAAAAAATCTTGTTTTTGAGTGAAACTTGTCGTTTGATCAAGAAGTGGCCTTCAAAAATGATTTCTTATGAGAATAACCGGCCTGTTAATCAGCAAATCTACTTTGAAAAACTTTTATTCTGGAACAAAACTGATCGGTTAGTCCAGTAGGCTCTCTCTTTAAAAAATTTTCTTTTTCAAAACCATAAACGGCCGATTAGTCAGCAGGTTTTCTTATAGGCCAACTAAGGAAAACTGGTGGTTTTTACGATTAAAGTTTTATTCTATAACTCTTTACATCTTGCAGTTTCTTTTTTCTGGTATCACGGATGTCTCCTTTATGAACATCGGATAACTAAGTTCGATTTCTCACATAAATCCCCATGGCCAATGACGGAGATAGTTAGACAGTCTTCGAAAGTTTGATCTTTTGCTAACTCTTTCAAAAAAGTAGAACTCATTCACTTGAAGGACGCTTTCATTTGAAAACAATCATGAGTTTGAGTACCTTTATGATTCATGAGGATACTCTCTGAGCGGCTTTCAAGCTCTGGGATCTCCAAGACCATGTCTTCCGGTTGAATCCCGATGAACTTTGCACTACTTACGAAGAACTTGCGGCTTTGATGGATATCCCCTGGAACTACTATTGTCATTCCCGCCATCCAATAGGGGTATTACATGTCTCTCACGTGCCTGCTAGAGGTCACTACAAAGCGGAAAAAGTCTTCTATTCGAGGTAAGAACATCCTTCTATATCTCTTAATGGAATACTTCTCTGAATAAATCGGATAATCATGATAAACGATATGCTAATGGCCAAGTGTTCGCTTTGGCGTTATGTTTGGTTGCCAAGTATCTCACCATCGTGGGTGTGGGAGTTGCTAATATGAGGTTAGTAGATCTCATGTCTCAAGTGTCCTTTCAAGGAAAGACTTTAGTTTCGTTAGTGGTTGCAAAGACTATTAATTCCATTACTGAAGTAAACTGAGACCTTAGTCCTGAGTTCAGGGTAGCCCCTTGCTTCTCTATAAGTGGCTCTTGGATCATATGTGGTTATAGCTGAACCGACTGAAGTGAGGTATCATCCTCCGCTCCTTTAGATCTAGGCCTTTATTCTACGAAGGTCGTTCGGATATCGATGCCTAGACCCGTTTCTCTTTGCTAGGGAATTTAATTATATCCTTTGGTATTACAATTGGTGGAGGACTCATGGACTTATTCTACGGACCCCTACATACCATGTATCTATCTCATGGGATTACGCTTCTCATCTTTCTATTTTTACTTGTCGGGTTCTTCAATAGTCTAGTTGAGAGCAAATCATTCCAATGTCTTATTAGCAATTTCTTCTCTATGCAAGAACTCACTCTTTCTCTGGTTCGGAACATTTCTCAACAGTGGGAGACCTACTTGCACCGTCATCGCTCCATTAATGCGGGGGTGAATAGTAATGGTGTAGCCTCTGATCTCCCATTACTGTCAGATTCTTATATTAATTTGTTGTGCCCCGCATTTGGGAAGTAGTTCTGACTACTGAGAGCCAAATTGCGAGCATAACTAGACTGGGACTTTCCAAGGAGCAGAGAAATCAAATTTCTTGAGAAGGCTAAGGAAGAGGTCCGTTTGCAAGAAAGTTTAGGACTTAAATTCCAGGAAACCCGAAAATCATCCCAAAGTATGGTTCAAGGCTTTCATAGACCTCAGACGAGACTAAAGTCATCTAGATTCGACAATGTTGGATTGACTTTTGAATGTTTGAAGAGAAATTTGAAGCTGACGGAATTCCCATTAAGAGACATTCTGATGGGCGTCATATTGATCATCTTGCCACTCTGCCAGTTAATGGATAGTCATCGAGGAGACCGGCTAATGCCAATACTTGGACCAGATCGTAAGACAATATAGATGTAATATCCCAAACTCTAATATAATTTATTGGTTAATTTAAATTGTTTAGCGATGATATTATTTTACATATATACTTAATATCGATATTTTTATTATTAGCAACTTTTAGCGACAATTAGTGTAACGGGGTTAGTTATAAATATAAATTTTAAAATGGGGACTATTAAATAAATAAAAGATTTTAAAGAAATATGACTTTATTCAAAAAAAAAGTTTAACTCTTTTATTAGGAAAAAGAGGGAACAAAGGAGGGAAAAAATGGAGTGAATTAAGTGGGGAATTCGGGTATACAAAGAATTCGGTTACAGGAACAGAGAGCGGGGAAGAGAGAGAGAGAGAATTTCAAAGAACAGTGTTGTGAGAGATAGCAATCTGCCGACAAGATTCTGGCGAGTTCCGTAGAGTTTTACGGAAGTCGTCTACTCCTTTCCTCTCTAAATTATTCAAGGTTTCATGGGAATTGTAATACGGCTGCCATGGCTGATGTGCAGTGTGTGCGTGAGTTGTGTTTGTGGGTTTTGAGTGTGATTATGTGTGTTGAGAGTGTATGAGTCTATGTGTATATTTAATGTGTTTGTGTGTGTTAAACAAGAGAAAGAGGACATCACCGGGTGTACAAGTGTTTGGGTGTGGGATATGTGTTGTGTGTGTTTTAGTGTGTGTATATAAGTGTAATGATGTGTATAGATATGTTTATGTGTGTGTTAATCTGTGGGGGTGAGAGGTGTGTTAGGTGTGTGTGTGTTTGGGAAGGGGTGGACTACTGGGTTTTGGTGAACAAGAAGGTGCTGCGCAGAGTTCAAACTTTGAACTAAAAAGTGTTGCTAAAAGAAATTCTATTCCAGCAGTTTCTTTCCTAATTTTAAGACATCTTTAGAAATTTTGTTTGGACAAAGTCTAAATGAGTAACTCCTATTATTTTTGCAAGACCGACAATCTGGAACATTTTGATATTTTTCTGAGTTTGCGAAGCCTACTAATGATTTTATCCGAACAAGGTGTTTTGTTGTATTTTAAAATTGTAATTTAAGTTCTCTCTCTCTCTCTCTCTCTCTCTCTCACACACACACACACACACAGTCACACACTCCACACTCTAGGTCACCGCCCCTCTCCTTGTATCTCTCACTCACACTCACGCACTCTACGCTCCAAGTTGTCGCCCCCCCTCTCTTTATGTCTACTGCTGTCCACCGCAGCTCTACCGCCTTCCACATTCCTACCTTTACAAGTCTTTAGACCGGAGAATTGATGACACCGCCCGCTTAAGCCCCGTAGTCACCTCTGTCATCTGGTGACCAACCGCACCGCCACCGCCCAACTTCAACGTCAAAATGATTACTAGTTATAAAAATTAAAAAAAATCTGAAATTTGACAATTTGCCCGTGCGTAACCAGCATTGCGGTGATAGATACAGCAATAGGAAAGGGCTACCCAAAAAAAAATATCAAGTAATTCTTGCGAGAACCCGTTTTACCCGTACCTGTCCAAGTATTACATGTACCATGCGGGTCGACTTTTTGTCAGGTCTAATTCCATCAGTTTTTCCTCTGTACTTATCGGCTCACCGTATGCAAGTTCCTAGATTAAGGAAAGTGATATCGTTATTACTCCTTCCTCGAAAAAGAGCAATATGGTCAACACTATTCCATATCACATTGCCACCATCATCGAAGGTATCCTTATCTCCGCGGCGACATCCAATGATCAATGAATGGTCATTTCTCTGTCAAAACCGCCTATATGCTACTTCATCAGCGCGAGAAGTCACACCCCTCAACGTGACTCTCAATCCCGGTGGTACAAATCCCTCCCCATATTTGGTCATGCCTCTGAAAACTTCATTTCCTCCCAAAACACAAATCTTTACCCTGCAACTTCTCCTTGATCGATTACCCCTCAAACCCTCGCTCTTCTCCATACCCATTAGGCAGGATAGCAAATGCCTTCTTAAGGAATGGCTCTCCCAACCATTCTCTCTTTCCCTTCTTCCATCTCTCCGCTTTTTCTTGAGGAGATCCACACATGCTCGAGAATGCCCGGCTTATAAACAATCAGACAGAGATGCAAAAATAGACATATTACCTTAGAGAGCTATAGATGTATGTTTACGCACAGGCGCACGCAACCACACTACTTGCAGATGGAAGGAGACGATAGTGATTTCAGGCCATTATTTACATTGCACTTGAGAACTACAACTTCCTGTGGTAACTTCGATGAAAATTCTGATCCAACAATTACTTACAAAAATTGAAAAATTAGTAACCAAAAACAGGGGGGGAAAAAACAAGAAAAAAAAAGCCAGTCACCATGAATGGAAGCCGCCAAAAATAGAGCGCAGCTAAGAACAACGATAACCTTTCTGCATTATAAAGCTCCTAACCGAGTAATATAGTCATGTCAGCTGAGCTGCTCAAAGCTTGGGGGAGCAGCAGCAGCAGCAGCTGACTGGAAGTTTGTTTTCTGGAGAGGACCAACTACCTGCTTATGGGACTTCTGTCTTTCCTCCCCCTGTACCGAAGTAAATTTCTCTGGACGAATGTGACCTAACTCCTGTTCCGGCTTCCTCTTTACTTTCTTTTTCACCAACGCATCTTTGGCCATGGTGTCATTGGAATTACTAGAACTAACCTTTACCTTCTCTTGTTTCAGTGGCCGGTCCACGTTGGGACCATTCACAAACGAAACTGGCATCCGTGCAGCTGCATTTTGTGCTGTTATGTTGGGCATCTGCCTGCCGATGGAAGAGGAACCATGATTAGCTGAAGTGACAACCTTCTCTTGCACATACTGAGCAACAGAAACAGCATCTACTTGACCCATCTCCTCTGTCTTTGGCATTATCAACTTCTTCCTCTTGATTTTATCCTGATCCTGAGGGGAGGGAGGGGGGGAATGTAAATGGAGACGTCAGTACACAATAACAACAGTATAGACCACTAGATGTACAAGCTTCTCCTGGTCTGATCAGACCAACAAACTTCTTTAGCACCCACATTATTCCCAGCTTTTCCTCACTCTGGAGATTTCCTCCCAAACCAAACAAGCCACAATTTGAGATTCATGATTTGCCTAATGCTTATATTCAAATGCTAAATAAGCTCCATATGCAAGATGCACTAAAACATAGTGTGCTCTTCCCAAATTCTTATTTCCCATTTTGACTCCCAAAAGGAGGTGGCACATTTTGGTTCACGCATTTAAAAATAGAGGGTCTTTTGGGACTCAAAAAGTGGGATACAAATTTGGGAAGCATAGGATTACTCCTAAAAAACTGTAATACACAGGAGATGAGAAACAATCATACCTTATGCCTGCTATACTGTGCTCTCCTCCTATCTTTTGCCCGACATATAGCCCGTTTGATGCCATGGTTGTCCATGAATCCTTTTGGCCACAATTCTGAAAGCTGCAAAGGGGGAAGGAAGAAAGACATAAAATAGTTTTAAAAACTACAAAAGCAAATTTTCTGTAGTACAGTCAACCTGGAGACTTTTATCATTTAAGACCTTGATTCGCTCGAGATATATATGAGAAAGAGCAAGCGACCTACCTCTGCATAAAGCTTCCTGACCTGCGGACCTGCATCTTCTTCCAATCCCTAAAACCCGAACAATAATTACTAAGTAAGAGCATCATAGGGAAGTTTCTGCAGTGGAGCAAATCCTTATTTGCACACGCACACACATTTATATTTGAAATAGAAACACGAATCAGTACTTCAACGTAAAGATCGTATAGATCGCAGATCTTGTCCTCCAATGCATCATCCATGCTACATTTTCTTTTAGTGACTTCCTTCCCTTGTGTACCAACTTCTTGAAAATCATCAGATGCTCCAGCCTGCTGCTCAAGAGCCTAAGACAACAAATTAATATTATGGTATTGTGTCATCAGTATGCTGATAGCTTGTCAGTTTTTCAGCGTATGCAAAATTATAGATTTCTCAACACAGGTAAGCAAAGATCAGAATATATTAGTACTAGTTTTGAATTCTCTTTCTTTTCTTCTCCTCGTGCTTTTTTTGCTTTTGGTAGGCGACCCCAACTATTTTGGGACAAAGGCTTAAATGATGATGATGGATGCAAATTTTTGCTGTTGTTTATGCGTCTGCGCGGGGGGGGGGGGGGGGGGGGTTGTGGGGAAGGATTCTTTCAAAGAGTACCTTGGACTTCATCAAAGGAACACGGAGTTTAACCATCTCATCAACTTCCTTTTTAACCTGCTGAAACCTAGCATCTTTCTCCTGCTTTGCTGACAATCCCATATTAACCATGATTTTTAAGTTTCTCTGAGGAAAAACAACAGAGAAATCAATTTAACAACAGTAAAACAAGGACAACGGGTGTTGAAAATAGTAAAATAGTAATGACTATCATATTACTCCCACGTAAATAAGTGCACACTTTAATGCTGCACACATATGAGATTCGACATAGCTCCCTCCCTCCCTCTTATATGGATCATTCCATTTGCAATACTTTCTAACCAAATGTGGTCTTCCCATTGTTTTCAAATTAGTAACACATTTACATGATCGGAAACCACATTGTAGATCTACCCTGAAGAGGTGACACTAGTTGATACACAATTAGCTAATTCTAATAAACACAAAACCTGGAGTCCTACCATTAATCCATTATGATGTCCATTAATGGTTAAAAACTCGGCTTTCCACGAGAAACTCCCAAGAAATGAAGTTTTGCTTACAAGGAAAGGTAACCACCGCACCATGGGTATTTAGTAGGTAAATCAATTAATTTGCATTGGAACGTGGTGCACATTATAAAAAGAGATTCCAAGGTATTGTTATAAGTCCATTTCACCTTTTCTTTAACATGGAATTCAGAAACGTAGAAACTCCCAAAAATGAACTTTCACTGTCTCTTTTATCTCTAGTAAACTTCTCCTACATAGCATAGAGACAGAACAAACCAAGAGGCATAGATGGGTATAACCAACCTTTAACGTTCTGAGCTGTATCAAGTGGCCAACGATACTCATCAAACGACTTAGCAACTCCTTTGATATTTTTCCATGGCTTGCCTGCTGCAACCATCCAAAATGAAGGGTTTAATGCACTAAGTCTTCAATGAACATTTAAAAAGGAAATGGTTGTGTTATTCTTCTATGAGGAGAGAGAGAGAGAGAGAGAGTACAGAAGGACAAAATGGTTGCATTGAGCGTAACTATATCACAGGTGAAATGGCAATAAGTACCGCTAGTCTAGCAACTTTAGCCAGCTTCTGCTTTATTTCAGGTGGCATTCTCCTTTTGACAGCTTGGTCAGGATCGGAAACTTCCACACTAGGTGGTCTAGCTGGCACATGTTCATGCATATATACGATTAATCATCTGGAAAGAAATTCTCTCACAAACAATTTTCAGTAATATCCACTTACATTCTGCAACCACCTTCTCCAACTCCCTGACGGCCCTATCAAGCATTGTACCTTTTGGCTTAACACTAGAACCTTCCTTTCTCTGCATATTTAAAACACAATATTATTGAAGCAGCATTTAACTGGTGCGCAAGGACTCCAAGTAACAATGGAGGTTGAATTCAAGGTCAACTTTCTTAAAGGCAAAGTACAACGGACCTGCTTTTTACATCTCTCTCGTTATTTTGGACATTGTATGACAAAACTTCTTTTTGTATATTTCGACGTAAAGGAGTTTCAAAGTACAATTAAACCTCAAAAACTAAGATTAACAGACGATGTCTACCCAAGCAAACCAACGGACTTTGAGTTTCTTTATACGTCAAGATGCAAGTATAAAAAAAGAAATCAATGCCAAAAGTACCAGACCGGATTCCAGAATTAGCACTCTCATAGTCATAAACACACCACAATTAACGAATATAAAAGAACGAAAATCACAAGCTTTAAGCAACTATGTGACAAAAGAGACCAGCCGTACGTGATGGGAAATAATTTAATTTTATATTCTTACACTAACCAAGCAAAGAGCAGTCCATTGGTTCACAGGATGTTATTCACCCAAGCTAGTTAAAGGAACAGAGATGAAAAGACTCCTTAATGAAGGGGTATTCCAAAGACTTTTGTCAGCTTTCAAACTTAAGCCCCTTCATCTGAGATAAACGAAGACCAAAGAAACAAGAGAGCCCAATAAGAATAAATGACCACATAAAGCGCCTTGAAGTTCACCAAATCATCCCTTTCTCAAGATTCTTCTGCATGAGCTTTTTGTTTGAAAGCAAGAGCCAATTAGTTGTTTTCCTACAAGTCTACAACACTGGGGAAAAGAAGAACTGCATCTCTAGGGAGAAAATGTGAATCATTTGGGGTTAAGAGAGGATCATCAACGTGAAGCTTTAGCATACGGAGGATGACCACAATCTATAAAAAAGGGAAACAAACTTGGGGAAAAGAAAAGTACAAGTATCACGTTAGAAAGATACCACAATCCAGTAAAACGTAAACAGAACCATAAAAATTCACAACTCTCTTCATACGAATAAAAAGAACATTTGAAGCATTATTATGGCAATGGAGACTAATTAAGGGAATAAGAACCAGTAGTTAATATATATGTGACAGGACGTCAAGTATGAATGTTAAACCATCAAGAAAAGACTGATTAGTGGAGGATTAAAGCATACGACAATTCAATTAAAAAAAATGATCCATATCCAAAACATCAGAATTTCAAGCTTTTGAACTTATTTACCAAAAGCATCAAGCAAGCACCATGAATATAGATTTGATCATGTCAAACCATTCAGTGTTAGATCACAAAAGACATACAAGGTGTACACAAAGGGAAAAAGCAACGCACCGCTGCTTGCATGGAGTTCTTGGCCTCTGAGACATTACAATCAGACCGTTCACGAATGCCATTTTTTTCCCTCCGCTGAGCTGATTGATCTAACACTTCGACACTGGGCAGAAGTCCTCCAGATTGTGGTTTGCATTGAGCATGGGAACTTTTGTCGTTCAACTTTGGGTTTGAAGCATCAGAAGATACACTTCCGTCTTTCAGTTTATTGCCTTGGTTCTTAGGTGGGGCGAATCCTACTTTCTGCTTGTCAATATTCTTTTCCTCCAGTATGGCATCACCATTTGTAACTCTTGAAGGAGATGGATCCAGTAAAAGTTTAGTATTGGCAGATCTTTTGTCAGTAGAAATTTCAGAAGCATTTATCTGATTTTGATATTTCACATCCGCAGAATTTACAGCTGGTAAAGCCATAATGGGAGAATGAGTGGCTGAGTTCTTTCCTGACGTCGCTGGCCTTCCAGCGGCCTTCTTTCCAACTTTTACATGTTTATTTGGAACATGTCCATCATCACTCCCAACATGACCTTTTTCCAAATCTTTTCTTCTCCTTTTTTTCGGTTGCTGGCTTGGTGATAAGGTAGGTTCGTTGCTACCAAAAGGCAAACAAGTGGAATCAGGGAAGGTTAATAAAAAGTGCCAATAAATTAAACCAAACAAGTATGTTTCCCCAGGTATACAATCTAGAAATTAGCAATGTGTCTCGACATACATTTAAATATATACTGACTACGTAACTGAAGTATATTAGTGTAAGAATGTAACAACCTAATCTTGAAAAGTACGACCAAAGAAAGGTCTGCTCTTCGGATAGCTGTCTAAAAAGCTTTGACATATCTTATTCCGACAATGTCTCATGCTCCAACAGTCTCTTTGGTGTGCACTCTCTGAATTGACAAACTAGATCTCTAATATAATATCGTGTTAAAGCATAGCTAAAATTTTCTTTGGAATGAGCAAAAACACGTCGACAAATTTTAGAGGCAGCGATATCATCTTTTGAAAGTTTGTTCATAGTGCCAATACCGACCTGCTCCAATACCATATTAAACTCAAAACTAATTGACAATGAACGGAAAGGATTGAAATTGTTGTAGGTGGAACACCTGACTAAGGTGGGATTTAAATTTTGAGCCTCCGCCAGGCTTTACTTTGCGTGGGACAAGCATGTGAGTGGCTATATTGAGCTTAAGTGCCTGAAAATTAAGGATTCAAGTATTTAGGTTCGGCAATAAGGAAGAAGGACAAGAGAGATACCGAAAGCTAGGCTGTGTATCCCGTAGCACAACCTATACCCATTGCAATTATACAAGACCGAATAGCTATTACAATGATATAAAGGACAGAAGTAAATGACTAAATAGTTGCCATTCTAACAGACACCACTGCTTGCACCTAAAACTTGATGTAAGAGAACCAAGAAGTGTTATTACACCATTCCATAAATGGCGACGACGCTGATGACTTTGCAATCTGATTTTGAGAAACTCCAAATTATACATATACTTTCGAAAATTTTAGCACATAATCTTGTCCTTTTTTTCCTTTTTTATGGTCAAGAACAAGAATATTGGAAATGAGGTATGTAAAGCTCTAAATACCAACTGAGACTTATGATCTAAGACATTTCAAAATCAACCCAGGCAAGTTCATAAGGTGAAAGTTTTTCTAGGGTCAAAATAAAGTGGCTACGAATTGATGCCTTCATGGCTTATATTTATTGTTGATACTGAGGTCAAAAAAATGCCCAAAAACAGACAAGATTAAGCAAAATCAACATAAATTGATGTATTTATCACAATAAAAGGGAACTCAGGGAAACTAACGTTCGTTCCAACGTCCCACGGTTAACAAAGAATCCGTCATGCTTTATTGCTGAGTTATCAACCTGAAAATACTCATCCTGCAGAATAAAAACAAGTTCTTAAAAGATCATCATTGATAAGTACAAAATTGGCATAATAAAAACTTCTAATTGATGCAGCAAGAAGATCAGCATGACGAGAGAACGGATGAGAGATAGCAATACCAACCAGCTCAGTATCGTCTATGAATGAATCTTCTGTGTCATACTCATCGTCATCAGGAACATTGTTAAGATCTTCCTCATCACTACTATTTTTACCCTGAAGAGTACAAGTTATCAGATCATATTATGATTGAAGACGCTACAGCGCTCACTTTCATTTTGGTCTAGTCGATGTAAGCAAACATATTTGACGTACTACATACCATGTATAAGCGCTCAATCTTCTCAATAACAGCACTAAAACGACTTGCAGGGGGTGCGTCATTGTCTTCATTTTCAGTAGGTTGTCCCTACACCCAAAATGAACTTTTATCACTATGTATTGCCCGAAAATTACAGGTACACATATCACCAGAAGTGATACGAAGTACCATCAAATGATGCATATAGTAGAGGATTAGGCCATTTACAACAGTCCGAGCCACCAAATAATGGGACGTATAGTCAGCAAAAGTGAAGAAGCTAGCTCTGACAAAAGAAGCATCATCTTTTTAATTTAAAAAGTAAAATGATTGCATTAAAAACTTGAACTCCGGAACAGAACCCTGTGCACACAGAGCTTACAAGGGTTCAAAAGAATACACATTGAGATCCTCCTTAGCTAAAAACTAAAGATATAGAAAAACATAAAAAAAGATCAAAGCATTTTACAAAAAAAAAAAGGACCACCATAAGCTCACTTGTAGACATCATTTATAAGATTGTGGTTTAACTTGATTCTCAGAAAAATCCAGACAAAGGTAGCGACCGAGAGAGGAACTATAACAGTCTTCTTTTGGATACCAAAAGAAGGTTGTTTAGAGACCTCTACGATTTGGTAGTCATAGTTTGGAGTGTTGATCGTGCAAAAATAGAACTATAAAAACCAAGAAACTCAAAAACAAGAGGCTACTTCAACAATTCAATTACATCGACAACAAAGGTTGCTGCGAAGCTACAACTAAAACTAAGGTACAAGGACTTCAATCTTGTCAAAGTATCTTCAGTTTCTTCCCTTCCAAACTATCCAAATAAAACAAAGAAGAGAGATATTTTCTCCAAACATGGTTCAGTGGTCTTACAGCCAAACTACCTCAATGCTGGAGCAGTCAAGGAAACCCCAGGTTCCAAATAATAACTCATTCTTACCTCCATGTAAAAAAGAAAAAAAGAAGAGCCTTGAAGAGCTTTGGGAACCTTGAGGTATAAACCCACCATGATAGGCTACCTAAACTTCTAAAGAATCTATTCTACCACTCTTCCACCCGGACAGCCTTAGAGACCTAATCCCCAGACTCAACCCCCTATTTCTCTTAAATATTTCTCCAAGTTATTGCTCATTTCCCGCAACAATCACCGGGAAAGCTAGATTGAATTTCATAAAATTATGTATGCAAGGCTTGATCACATGGACCATGAGCAGCAGTGAGGCTCCAGGTCGGAAGTGTCACCAGTAGATGTGGTTTTGGGGGAGCAGGAAGCGGATGTGAGGTTCATTGCAGGACTCACTAATAGAAGAACACTGCACCTAAGTGACAACATCACCAGCTTACTGGAAAAACTTTCACTCTCTCCAAAGCCAGTTCTCCAAGACTAGAAGCCAACCAGACTCGCGTCAAATTGGAATCAGCAATTTGTGAGGTTTGTTCTAGCTATATAAGAATTATGTGTTTGGTAATAATATAACTAACTTTCTTAAGAACTTCATAGATTTGTGGAATCAGATACTATATATGAATCTCAAAAAGAGATGAAGATAACTCTGGGCATATTATGCTATCAGTTGGTATTCAAAATATTTAAATTGAGATAGAGGTGGTTGAATGAAAATAGTGTTGTTTAAAATTCTAGTTTTGTCAGAGGCCTTTTACAGACCTTATGTCCCCAATCACTGTTACTGACAGTGAGCCAAACTTCTTAGTCCAAAGGGGCCAAAGATCTTTCTGGACCAATTTCAAGGGAAAACCACCACCGCACTTCATACCTGTTGCAAGACCAGCGAAAGTGGAATGGTTTGATTTGGCCATAAGAACCTATTCGCACACATTCGTATCTGATATGCTTTATTTTAACCACCCAAAAGGCTCTCTACTATGTTGCCCTGCGAGAGCCCCTTCCATCAAAGTGTCAATTTGACCAGGATCACTTTTCGTCTGCCCTTTCTGGAGGGAAGGGAGCGAACAAGTAATAAGGTGCTACATTCTCATCGGAGTTCCACTTCTTCCTCTCATCGGGCATAAGAGCCGAAAGGAGGACCAATGCTAGGTCGATGATGGATAATCTGTAAATCCGGGTGAGGATGTTTTAAGCATTTTTTTTGGGGACACTAAAGTTCATCTGAATCAACCTCATTTCTGCCGCATAAGAAATACCTAATAAGTTCGTCCAGATTTTCTCCATCAAAGTGAGAATTGCACGGTTGCAAACTTAGAAAGGTTATAGTAAGAAGCCTTGACGAAACACTCTCTATCAAAATCATTTTTCCCGCTTTGCGTCTTCCAACTTTCTCTGAAATTGTTCAACAGGAGCCAGCACTAACTTGGATCTGGAATGGGACCAAAGGGAGACCCAGATTGGTTGAAGGGGAAATATCCAATGAAGTCATCAAAATAGCTGCTAGCTCCCAACCAACAAGTCACATCACCTAGGAAGCATCGACACCTCATATAGGTCGAGGCATACCGACACCTCAACACCTCACTGACACCTATCCAACACTCTCAGCGGTGTCCGAATTTATTGATTTATACTTTAATTTCCAGACACTGTGTCGGACACCTCTTGAAGAAGTGTCCACACGTATGGGGCCAAAATACAATATTTCACACCTATTTCAGGGTCAATGTAATCACTGAAAGATAATGAACTTTTAAGCAAACCCTAATCAAATTGACCCACCCAGCAAAAAGGTACCCTTCTTCTTTCTCTCCCATCTCTTCCTCTTTTCCTTCTTTATGTTTCCAAAAGCACCCAAGCTTACAGAGGAAGAGAGGTCCACATACCTGACCTCATTTACAGACCCATCAGGCTATATATGACATTTCCTTCATCCTTTGGTCCCATGTCATTTTTCCTTTTCTCTTGTTACTGTTGAGGCTATTTCATGTTACTGTCTTTCTTTCTCATCCGTTTTAAACGAAAGTCAGCTGCTCCAATTGATTTTATTCTTATTATGTGTGTATATATATATACACACACACTCTCTAAAAAATTCAACAGTGTCCTGCGGTATCCAAAATCTGGTTATGTGTGTATATACACACACACACACACTCTAAAAAATTCAACAGTGTCCTGAGGTATCCAAAATCTGGTTTTTTAGAAATCGCGGTGTGCAGTGTGCGGCGGGTCGATGTCGGTTTCGGTCGCGAAGTCCGTGTCCGTATTACCTAGCACATCACCCACCAGAAAAATTTACACTTACACTAATCTCAACCTACAATCAAAGTCACAGTGGTGCATAGGAACCGAGAAGCACAGGCCAACCAGACCTTTGGACAACTCTCTGTCCATTCCGTATTCAGCGAGGCACAACCACTTGGCAACGTTATAAGTCCAACATGGCTTTAGTAGAAATTCTGTGTTTTATTTTATAAGTAAAAAAGTAGTGTTCAGAAAACAGCGGAATGGCCGAACCACTGTACACAAGGAAGGAGTACGGTCAAATACCAAAACACCGAGAAAGACTATCAAAAAAACTAAGTAGGCATCATTGCAAATCGCCTCCGCCCAACAAAACAAAGTATACAAAAACAAGGCCTTCAATCATTTAATGAACATTTCAACGCCCTCAAAATCTAAGTTTCTCTCCCTCCAAACACACCAGAACAAACACAGGGGATCAAACACCACAGCTCCCGCGTTAAGTATTATTCAGTTGAAAATTACACTCATCAGTTTCCAAACTAACACAACATCACCTTAAGCTATGTCCTTCAAATCAATTGGATGTGCATGCAAAGAGAGTATCGCAAATCCTCGATCTCTTTATAATCTCTATGCTTAACACTATCCAGTAACTATATGAGGAACTTAAACTAGACAACTTAACTGCTCTTTACTAATCGTGGATCAATCAATCAAGACCAATACGGTAGGGTCAACAAAGCCCTCCAAAATGTACCCCTCAAGCCCCCAAAAGTACCCCTAGAAGGAAAGAGCATGTTGTATCCCAAGACCGTTGCACATACGCTCTACACAAACTGCCTAACACGGGGACTAATCATGATATCATAAATTAGCATCTATCCTTAAGTACTTATGGCAACAGAGCACTTATTAAGAAACAGTTCAAAGCATGCAATTCGGAAGGGGAACCTGACATTCAAATGCTTGTCAACATACAGCTTATGAACCAAAGCTACTAAATTGGTTTTATCTAGATCTGGCGATATCAACATAAATTAACCTAAACTATTCTACTTAAGATCTGGCGATATCAACATAGATAACCTAAACTATTCTACTTATTTTCAGTTAAGCTTTGTGCAAGTAAAATCCCTATAGTATAATCTCCAAAGGAATCTACTCACTATGCTACTCAAAGTCCATTGTTTTAACGCTCTTAAATCCACTCGCTAATTTCGTTGAAACTCTGCATCTATTGTATCTCACAAGTAAATCAAGCAACCTTAATTACCACTGGTACTGCTCTTCCTACTGACGCCTTGCAAACAAACACACCGTTCTTCCATTATGCAAAACACTAAATTGTAGCTCTACAATCAACAAAAGAAAACTACGCACAATAGAGAACTACGCAGCAGTGACAACTAAATTCACAAAAACTACGTATTTATGCATAATCGAATAATTCAACTGAACCAAATGCCTTTGCCTACCGGAGCGATGCGAGGCTCGAGGACAGGGTGAGGGACGGACGGAGGCTGCTCCGGCGCGGCGGCGGCGGCGGCCGGCTTCGGCGCCTTGACCTTGCCGGCGTCCTTGACGAGCTTCCTCCACGACACAATTGTGGTCTCCCCGGGCCGGAGCTCCACCGAGAACCTCTGCCGCCCGCCGGCCTTCACGAACGACGGCGAATCCCTCGCCGATTCACCTCCTCCTCCGCTAGGCTTTCCTCCGCCACCGGCTTCGTCCATTGAATGGGAATTGCGAACCCTAGATTGAATGTAGTGGGATCTTTGGGTTGAGCTGGGCGGGATAGTGAAATTTCGTCGAAGGTTTTACTTAACCGCTAAATTAACTTTTTTTTCTTTTTCCCCCTTTTTTTTCCGTCATATCCCTTCTCTGTCTTCGACGGCTCCGCTACTCGCCCATATTTTCCTGTTCCGTTTTACCTTTTATTTTTTCATTTTTGCCTTCAGTTTTTAAGGGGTGAATGACATTTATTTGGACCTCATCACAATATTCTTAAGTCCTTTTCTTGGGGGGCCTTTTCAATTTCCTTGCTTTAGCTTCCCTAGGAATCAACTTCCATGTCACACTCTATTATTAGTTGTATAAGTTATATTTTATTACTAGAAGTGTAAGAATTCAGGGGTATGATTAAAGTGTTGCTGAAAAATTATTTATGAAAGAAGTAGAACTTAAGTTGTAAAAAGTAAAATACGAATATCAATCTGTCAGGAAGATAATACAAGTAGTCTTTGTACTTGCAGATGTATTTTGTTACAACTTGCCGAAACCTGTTAAAATCTCAATTGTTAACTCATCATGTGCGGTTTTAAAGGGTATGTGACGTTCTTTTGCTCTAATTTATCCCTAAGAAAACTAAATAAAATATCTACTCCATTGGGCTTTCCAAAAACAATGTTAACCAAAGGAATTTCTTGTGTGTATAAACAGCCAAGAATTATCCATTTCCTCCCAAAAAGTCCAACCATGTGATTCCCCCTCACAACATTAAGAAACTTGAGTTTGAGGATAAAAACCTTTGATGACAATCACATGAAAGAAAAAAAATACTTCAAAATCAAACGCAAGGAGTGATTCGTCTATAATAGGGAGCAAACTTTAAGTGAAAAATCACGATTTTGACGTGTATGAGTTTATACTACATATAAAAGTGTGAATCCTTCAAAATTATTTCTTGACCACAATACCTTTCTTATGTTTAAATTACTCCATTACCATTCAAAACAAATTAACATGTATTCTTCGAACAAATCTCTCCCATTTTTTCATAAAACTTATCAGTATTAAAATATATGTGTGTTCATTATCATCCACAAACTCCATACTTTATATAAATTACGACATGCAAGACCTTGATGATCATAATATCTCATTACATAAGTAGAGTAATTAACTTTTTTCAAATAACTATTAGATTGTAACAATTTTCTCTAAAGATAGATGAATTTTACTCTTATGTTCTTTTATGGATAATGGGTTCCGCATTTTACATTCGCAATAAAAATTTGGTAATATGGTTCAACAAACAAATAAAGATTAAAAAGAGACATAATTAATCTTTTCTTTCAGCTTTCCTATATCTGACTTTAAGACCTGATATTATATTTATGCCTAATGACATATGTATGTGTGTTATATCCATATATGTCATACTAGTTGTATATCTTAGGTTTGGCCATGCAAATATTAGTAATTCTCTAACCCAAACTTCAAAACATCTTGAGCAACTTAACGTTCTTTTTCTTACTTTGATTGTTATGAAGTACTCTCACTATATTCATATATTTAGTAATAGTTGTGGTTAGGATCGAAGATTACGTTGTGGATTATTTTGCCCTAATAAAATCTAAAAATTACTCCTTTCACATTACTTATTAATTATGTGTCGGTACAACCTTCTAATTAAGGGTGACTCCACCTCTTCCGCTTCTCTAGAATTTGAGGTCTTAAAAATATAGGTTAATATAGGTGACTATTATTTCCTTTAAATAGACATCGCAATGTATGTTGATAAACACTTGTCAAGCACATTCTACATTACTACAAGAGAATAACACGATCTACTTTTGACTGGAGTATGTTATTATGTTTTCACTTTTTACTTATCTTTAGGTATACTATCATTACCTATTTAGGTAATCTCTAACTAGATACTACATCAATGGACGGTTCTGCGTGCAATCAAAAATTTACATTACAATTATGAAAGTTCTTCTCTATACCACTTTTAATGTTGCCAAAAAGAGAAGAGAACGAGTTAAATTGATTTCAACAGTACGAGTCATTACTTTTTTCTATTTATTTGGTTTGTCTTTTGGTACTGCATCTTTCTATAACTATGCATTATGTGTACCACCATACGAGCAAGGGATTAAATGATTCATCACTTGTCGATAATGGGTAACATGAGCGGTTAAAAGAATGCCACTAAAACACTCTAGGCGACAAAAGATTATTATTATAGTAATAGGATTGGAAGGATGGGTGATGTTTAGTCTGCAACGCATAATCCTTTTTCTTTACATAAGAAAATCCTTAATAACAATATCAACTCTAGAAAGTAGCCATGTATTTGCAAATAGATACACATTTTTTATGTTTTGTGAGTTAGAAGTTACTAACTATTCATTGCAGCTTTTTCCTAAAGAGTAAATGCGTTAGATATTAATCTTATAATAACGTCTTTCTCAAATTAAATATGAAAAATATTGTAAAAAATAAGATGAATAAGGACGATTGTGATACATTCACAGCAACTATTGTGTGGACTATAGAAGATATAAATAACGAAAACGAGTAAACTATGATTGAAAGCTAAAGTCGAAAAACCACAGCAATAAGGATGCTGACATAAAGATAAATATTAATTTGTTGATTGTAAAATTTGTACCTTTAAGTTTAGAATAAATGCATCGATTTAAAGTAAGGTAAAAAGCCCTTCTGCCATGAAAATGATTGGGCAGTTTAACTACTTCGCTCAACTACTACTTTTTTTTTTTTTTTTTAAGTAAGTGTTTTTACTTTGAAGAATGGTGCCTAAGACCATGATACAAATATGGGCTATCATTGGCATTAAGTTGATGTACAGTTTTTTTACATTCTATAGAAGTTGCGCGAGATGAAAGTGGTTGCGAAACTATTAACATTATTTAGATGGATTCATAATACTTGTAGAGCAATCCTTCCGCATAACATCTCAATTTAATTTGCACTCTTGAATTCAATTGAATTGCCACGTATATTTGAACCATAGAAAATTGATTATCATAGTCTAGAGAATACATTAGGTTATAACTTTTTCATACCATAACCTTTTTTTGTCACATGTTAATATTCACATGTGTAGACACCTCATTTTTTGTAGGTGTTTTTAATTAATTAAATAATGGGCTTCATTATTGAGTACAAGCTTAGTAATGTAATTTAATTATTTAACCCACTATAGTTTTATTTAATTAATGTAGTCCAGTTCATTTGTCCAGGCCTTCTAGCTTAATTGTCTAGTCTAGTCCACTGCATTAGTCCAATCCATGTAGATTAAGTCTGATTCATGGTTTAGATTATCTTGATTGATGTATTTTGTCCAGATGATTTTGGGAAAATAATCCATAATTTATCCTTGATGTTGAGATAAAATCAATCTATTTTATGATTAAGAAATGACTTATTCCAAATCTGATACATCTCATTTGTAATTTCAGAGATAATTATCGAAAAGATAATGCCCAAAAATTCAGAAAAATATTTTTAATAAATGGGGTGCCCAAAAATTCAGAAAAATATTTTTAATAAATGGGGTGAACCGATCGATTTTTTACTAACCGGCCGGTTAGTTGACATTTGTCAATTTGCGACTTTATCACTTATTCTGACTTATCTCCAGCCATGAAGATTGGCACTGTCAATTTTACCAGATTCTGCGACCCTGAGCACTATAAAAAGAAGTCTTGACCTCCATTTTGAGGATCAAATATTAAGTCAATTTCTTAAGCTTATTTTCTTTACATTTTGCCATTTCCTCGTGAGTGACTGTCCAGCCTCTCTCGAGAATCTTACCCATCTAAGTCACTCTAAAGACGTCACTTTGTTCTTTGTATTGTGGATCCGACGGCGAATATCCTTAAATCGTCAAGGCAAGCTGCATCGAGAGGTAACTTTTACCAGCTTTCGTAAGTACAAATGATATAAATTATCCCCATTTTCCGAAGTCACGTTTCATTTCAAAAAAGAGTTACTTTCATGTTTTTTTTTGTCCAAGTCTAAATCCCGAATTGTAGACTACATTTCGTAGGACCAGTGTCGAACTACGGTAATTTTGATTCCGATTAGTCCGATCGGATACGTAAGCCACTTAACCCCAGTTGTCGAATTCAAGCAAAAAACATAAAAATAAATTTAGGGTTAATTTTGTCATATTTTTACATACTATGTGTTCTTTAGGCCGTTAATCACTAGAAATTAAGTAGAGATCGAAAGGGCCCGGTGGATGCCTAACACCTTTTCATTGCGTAACTTAGTCCCCGGACCCTTCTCTTGGTTTCGATAGACTAGTCGTCCTTCTTGGACACCTTTGAGTCATTTTTTTGTTTTTTTGTTATTTTTCCTTATTAAAGAAGATGACAACTCCACAAAATCCTTTTTTTGGAAGATTTTTTTCGAGGTGATGTGCCACAGTGGCGACTCTGCACTGGGGACTAAACAAAATTAACGGGACTAGAGTTGAAAAGTTTTTCATGATTTTGGCCTTATTGTATTTTTTGTATTTCTCTGTGGTATGTACAATATGACATAACTGCGATACTTGTGCTTTTATTTCCATACCTCACACATGCTCATGTCTCACCTGAACTACCCATTTGAGAGCGACACACTCGAGGCCCTTGATCCTCCTTAGAGGTGTCAATTGGTCGAGCTTGGGCAGACCCAGACTGGGCCCAGCGAACTAGAGGAGAAACCGGGCTTCAGGCCGTGGGAACCGGGCCAAGCCCAATTGGGGGATATCTTGGCCCTGTCCAAGCCCAAGCCCTAGGCCCTAACTTTAGGGTTGGGCTAGGGCTAGGCCCAAGCCTAAATAAAAAAATATTTTTTATATTCTTTTTATTCATGTTTTATGTTGGGGAAAAATTAGATTTTAGATAAATTTGTTCATAAGCCCTATTCTTTTTATCCGGGCTTGGGATTAGCTGCTTGAACAAACAAACGAAGTTACCTATTACAAACAAGCGAAGTTACCTATTTTCTTTTTATATATAAAGGATTAATCTTTCAAAAAAGTGAGAAAAATATATGTATTGCTTATAAATAGCTACATTCTTATGTGCATTGTTTACTTTAAATACACTTAATTTGTTTGAAAATAATTTATTCTAAAAACTTGAGAAAAGAAAAATAAAAGGAAATTACCTAATCATCCGTAAGATCTTCGACGCTCAAACTGATGCTCCTCCTATCATCAACCGGTTTATTTTGCTCGCGGTATTTTGCATCAAGATAATTCTTCCAACGTGTACATAACTCGAGTGACTCGGGATTAAGATGACTCCTCCTGTCATCTAACACCCTTCCACTTGCTGAAAATGTCGACTCTGAAGCAACCATGGAGGCTTGCACCAGTAGTACATCTCGGGTAATTTGGGATAACTTTTTATAAATTTTTTCATTTTGTTTACAAAAAGTTAACAAATTAAAATTCACTCGCTCTTCCATTGGTAAAGAAGAATAATGATTAGTATTTGCATATAAACCAATTTCATTAAAAGAGAAAAAAAGTAGACGAACCTGCAGAACTAGAAGTACCTTCCACTGGTGCTTGTTTTACCACTAGATATTCAAATCCCTTAAAATATGACCCATAATATATTTCACCACTCGACGATGTAGCTCACCTGCGCATGTCAACGGAATTTCGATATAGGTTATACAGATCTTCAAATGTCTTACTCACTTTCGTAGTAAGATCGGTTGTGGCATCATCTGTATAGCACATTTGTTTAGATATTTCTACTATCGAGACATTTGCGCCATGTAACTTTAACCTAGGATCCAAACAAGTGGCAACAACAAAAATAACAGGTAATTCTGCCCAATATTTATTAAACTTGATGTTTATCTGTTTTAGTATTTCTTGTTAACATTGTAGCAATTTTAAAAAAATTTACTATAGTGGTAGGGGAGGTATTTTACATGTAAAATACCTCCACAAATTCGAATAGTTGTGCAGCCATCTGTCATTCCGCGTGACTTGGTAAGCCTTGTGAGAACAAGCTTAGTAGGCTCTGCGTATACACTTCTTTGTATACCAAAACATGTAAAAGCATATGATATGTGGAGTTCCACCTATACACGACATCTGTAAGTGGTCTCTTACGAGGCAAATTCTATTGAACACACAAAGTTTTAAATTGTTGTATTCTTGGACCCGAACTATTAATATACGCTGCCGTACCCCTCATTTTATGAAGAATATCTCCTGCAGTAGCTAAATCATCTTGAACAATTAAACTAATTATTTGGCAAACATGTGGAACATGAAAATAATTTACCATCAAGTACATGTCGAATGCTCTCTTTTCAGACTTCAACAACTGCTTTATTGTTAGAAGATTTATCAAAACTGATACTCATAATCTTGTTCTTTATTTTAAACGTGATACATGTATTGATAATAATAGTAACAACATTAACTGCATCATGCGGATAATGAAAGAGTTCAAAACCGATGATTCTATTGTTCATAGTCCAATCAGAATCAATCCAATGGGCCGTCACACAAGTATTACTAACTAGAGTGAAAGGAAATTTCCAAACATCAAAAGTAAGACTAACTCTACCATCAAATTTATCAAAATAATCAATCAAGTGTGCATTAGCAGCATTATAATGTCTAACTGCATCGGACCTAGTTGTGTTTCTATGAACCTTTTTGTACAAAGGCTGCGCATAAGTATTCATATATCTAGAGTGCTTAACATTATCGCCAAAACGAAAAGCTTGTTCATCGTGAATAATAAGTTTAGCAATACCGTCTCGTTGATTATAAATTTATAACTTACTATCAAAAGATAATTGTGTTTGCGTAGATTTGACATGGCCTTGATTAGGTGCACATGTCGAGTAATGCCTATTAAGATGTCAAGTACCACTACCACACGAAAATAATTTATTATAATACTTACACTGAGCTTTTCGAACGCCCATCAACCATAAAATCCTCAAAATGATTCCAACATGGAGCTTCTCTTTCTTTTTTTCCCCTTTGGACTTCTGGAGGACTAGCGACAGGATTGCTTGGTCCTTCAGCAGCATGATGACTGCTCATCAAGGTAAACTTCTGCCCCGGAGTAGTAGCGTCGCCACGAGTTGCGTCTCTGACTAAAATTCTAGGTATGTTGTCAAGGTGTATATTCAAACTCTGAAATATTTTGGTTAAAATGCCAATTGGCTTGGGTCTCTTTACCCATTAGTGGCGGATCTTAAAAATCGAATGGTTATGGTGGTGCTTGTGGTGTTGTTGCACGTTATCTAAATAATCGAGATATATTTGACGCTAAAATTGTTTGACAAGAATGAAAAATAAAACCAGTAAGAGTAATTAAATGGAAAGGAATAAAAGTAGTAAATAATTAAATCATACTTGTAATTGAAAATTGGAGAGGGTTAGTACTTAGCAACAAATATGAATGGTAGAAAAGCTTGTAGAATTTAGATAAGAGAGAGTGAGAAAATTGGTGTAATAAATGTGAAGAAGATGGAATAATACATCCCGGAATTTTTGGAACGTTAACACTCACTCGATCACTTATACTAAGACAATAGAACCCTCAACCTCATCAAACCATCAATTTAAATCATACTCTTAATAGGCTATCACAAATGTGACATCAAAACTAAGTCCGAAAAACTTTAAATAATAATGTTAACCCACACGGGGGTTCCAATGATCAATACTATCTTAACTTAATTTTTCTCGCTCGGTTCTAGTCTATACTCAAGCAACCTAATGTTGGTTATCACTTGGCGAAAGAAAATCAAACGAGAGTGAGCTTTTGAGAGACCAGTAAGGTCGATCAAGGATTAAAAACAACAAAAACGATTCGGATGATTTCTCATATAGAGTCAAATGATAATTTTTTTTAAAAGTCTTTTTCAAATAAAATCATAGCATTTCGATATAAATATAGGGACGAGTATCAACTCAATCCCTCAATCAATAGTCATTTCCAAGCATTTCAGATACAATAAAACAAATACATGTAACATTGAACATGAACATTACATATAGCAAAGCCACATCGGCAGTGCTCGAAACACTTTACATATTTATATGTACACTGACTAGTCCATTTATGTACTAGTTTAATCCAACCAAAAAACCATCCTTATAACGCCAACAATATGCACCATCATTATAACTCCCCAGATTTACTAATTCAAAACTAAAATCAATCAAATGAAACAGAGAGAGAAAAGTTGAAATAACTTACCGAAAAAACAACACGATCGCCTGAAAAATCTCCTTCCTTTTCCCCTTCCTTCGTTCTCTCTCTCTCTCTCTCTCGTGTTTTCATATGAACCAGATGGAGAACGGCTGCTTCCTTAAACGTTAAGTATATATATAGAAACCCTCGGGTGGAAAACTACCAAAAAGCCCCCTATACTTTTGTTAGTTATTCAAACTTTTACCGCAACTTTCTATTATTATAGAAAAGGCCCAAAATAATTATTGATGATAATTTATGTGTTAGGAAATTTTTAACAGGTTGTTACGCTACCCCGCTTCACTAATCATCGCTAAAGTTGCTAATTAACGATGCTAACTAAAAAGCAATTCGTCGCTAAAATTTTTAAATCAACCCGTTAAAATATATCGGGGTATTACAGGTAAATTTATAAATTTTTGAAAGTTCATAAAAGACCAAAATACCCCTAAAATTAGACGTTTATAGTTGTTAGGGAGGAAAAATGTGTAAAAGTGCATAAAAGAGTTGTTAGAAACTTGTTGGACAAAAATACCCCCTAACTAGCCGTTATATATTTGTTGGAGGGGTAAAAGTGAATTTTTTGCAAAAATATGGCCGTTGGAGGGAAAGACCAAAAATTCAAAAAATCGGGCCAAATTCAGGCGAGACCCGTTTCATTCGGATCAGGCTTAAAAAACTAGTCGCTTAGGGTCGGACTGTTTTTTATGGCCCGGGCTTTTTTTTGGGGCCGGGTTGGGCTTTTTTGCCTAATACTTAGCCCTGGCCCGTTGCACTGTTCACGTTTAGGGCCGGGTCGGCCTGCCGCTTTTGACATCTCTAGTCCTCTTGGGCTCAAGGCGAACTCTATCAAGTTCTCAATTCCACATGCCTCGTACTTGTTTCTTGGTATATTAAACAACATGTATACGTACTGGCAATCTTATTAACTTTATAATTACGGGTGGGAGGTATATGTTACAGTCGAGCCGATTGAGTGACCTTCATACTGGTGTTATAAGGAGGAAAACTCATATCTAGACCATTCAGTGTTCTGCCCTTTGTTGGGAGAATACCTGCATTGGCATACGGCACATTGGCAGGGAAACCACCAGCATTTTGTAGGCTAAGCTGGTAATTTTGCAAAAAAAGAAAGACTCTGACTAACCGACCGGTTATCCGCGCTCCTAACCGGACGGTTAGTCAGTATGTATATTTACTTGAAAACTTTGAGATTGGCTAGTTCATACCCTGATCAAACCCACTGACCAACTGATCGGTTATTCTTCCGGATGAATAGACAGTTAGTCAGAAACTTTGACCTCCACAAAAATTTCTCGAAAAAATTCCCATAAAAAATTTCCTTGAACCACTAACCAAACGGGCTGTTAACCTCTCGGATGACCAGACAGTTAGTCAGAAACCTTGAACTCTAGAAAAATTTTAGAAAGATTCCCAGAAAAAAATTCCCTCAAACCACTGATCAACCTCTTGGATGGGCGGATGGCTAATCAGAAACCTTACCCTTAGAAAAATTCCCAGAAATAAACCTTCAAACCCACTGACTAACCGTCCGACTATCTGCCAAAATGACCAAATGATTAGTCAGAAACCTTATCTCCCGAAAAATTCCCATAAATAAATCTCAGCCCATTAACCAATCGGTCGGTTATCTCTCCAGGTGACCGGTCGGTTAGTTAGCCCTTTTTTTTCCAAAAATCCAAAAAATACCTTCTAGACTAGAAGAATTCCCTTTCAGCTATATTGGGGTATGAGCCAACTAGCTCGATATATGTGGAATGTATTATTAAAATTTTGACGACTTTCCCTATACAGTTAAGCCTAACCGTTGTTGGTATCGAAACTCATCGCGAACTCCAATGGGAATTCCTAGAGATCTACGATTTGGTCCGTATCATCAGTGAGCTTCAGAAGAATCTCCATAATGGTTTTACTTAGGGGTGAGCACGGTTCGGTTTGGTTCGGTTTGGGGGTCAAACCGCAAACCGAACCAATGGACCTCAGTTCACAAATTCTTAAACCAAACCAAACCGAGATACCTCGGTTTGAACGGTTCACTCGTTTCAAATTGAACGGTTCGGATCGGTTTGAGCCTAGTTTAAATATTATTTTGTTTTGAAGAAAAACAATAGCCCAGTAACACAAAGTTACATCATAGTTGCATTACATGACAAATTGCAAAGCTTAAACCAATCAGCAAATGTAAAAGTTTAATAAAGTTACATTACATAATGAAATGAACCATTAATCTGGTCCAAAGAGTAAAAGTTAAGTACATGACAAGTTCTAAAGACAAAGTATCAAGATACTACAAGAGCACAAGATGATTAATCCTAGTAGGTTCAAGCTGCGGTTGAATAAGGGGGTTAATGAGTGCTCCATTACTAATCAAAGTGGTGCACTCTGGACATCTTGCTGCGAATGCTGCCATTGTGGTTTCAGTAAAAAATAACTCCTTGAAAGAGACTCAGAAAACATTCTAAGTTTACTTGCCAAACAACATTAGAGCAAATATCAACATTAGAGCAAACATTCTAAGTTTACCCGTGTGCAATTGTCACAGCAACAGTCATGAGCAAAAATAAAATCACATTCTTTAGCAACAAACAATCAACAATAAAATCACATTCTTTATTGTTAATAAAACGAAGGCTAACCAAGCCAACTGCAGCTCCATGAAGTTATTTCTTAAGGTTAAACCAGTTTATTTGAACTACACATATAAAATGACACATATATAAGATGATTTTCCACACATTAACTCATTGAATTCAAACCCTATAGACAAATCTCAACTCATCCTTAACAAGTATTCTCTATTACCATAGATTATTGGCAGAATATACAATAATTTGATAGCTTTTGGACTTTTTTTGAATATGCAATAATTTCATTAACCTTCCCTTTTGATCTCATATCCTGCTACCTTATTTGATGCAATTCTAACTTACTGCTATACAACTGCCAAATGCTAGCACCGCCACTATAGTCTATATGTATTCTCTGCTAACCCTTAGTCAGGCATTCAACCATACTCCCCCGCCCATCATCTTCCCAATCTCCACTAATCCCACTATGCAAGTAACAAAAACAACTTTATTTGCAAATTTAAAGGACTAGCGAAGGCCATTCCAGCAATAAGGATTCAAGTCCCTCCCTCTTCTTTTAATCTAAAGGAATTTGACAAAAAATCAAAGGCTGAAATTTTGAAAGATGGGTAAAAGCTAAAGAATTGAAATCAAAATTGAAACTCATCACTGCTCACTATTCAGATTCCGAAGACAGCATTTGGATCCGAGAAAACTCACCACTGCTCACAATAAGTGGCTGGGCAGTGACCTTTGATGTTCCTGAATTCGGCCAAGGCGGATGCAACAGATAAAGAAAAAGAGACAGAACACGAGCTAAGAGTTGATTGGTTTGATTCTGTGGTCTACAATTTGTAGTGTCTCTGGGTTTTTCATATCTGAAGAAGAAGATTGGAAAAATATAAGAGATTTGGAAAATAGAAACGATGGAAAGGAAAGAGGGGCGGCTGAAGTGAAAAGAAGAAGGGATTAGGGTGGGCATGTTTCTATCGTACCCTAGTTAATGGTTATAACCATGGTCTTGGGTTATTTTTTTGTAACTCTTATATAACCTCGGTTCGGTTCGGTTCAATGTCGGTTTGGAAATCCTGAACCGTGAACCGAACCGAACCGGCCTCGGTTTGAAAATTCTGAACCCAAACCGTTCAAGCTCATCAACGGTTCGGATTCGATCGGTTCAGTTCAATCGGTTTGAACGGTTCGGATCGGTTTTATCGGTTTGCTGCTCACCCCTTACTACCCTAACCGAGCAATAATTCTGAACCATCGAGGAATTGGATAACCTCAAAAGGAGAGGTAGGAAAGACCCATAAGAAGATGGAAAGAAAGACGACAGAAAGAAAGGTCCGGAGTTTGATTGGGTGTATGCGTCTGAGGAACCAGAATGGAAGGACAAGTTAGCTGCACTCGAATCCCAGATTGCTAGGATGAGGAGAGCCGATGACCCATTGGACCTCAACACCTTAACCATGAACCCCGAAGATAGGTTATCCATAAGTTCAAGATGCCGGTGATGAATAAGTTTGACGGGACCACATATCCCAAGATTCACGTGAAGATGTACATGCAAGCGTTGGCTCCATAAGGGGTAAATCAGAATTAGTTGATATAGTTCTTCTACCATACCCTTAATGGATCCGCTTCTCAATGGTTCTTACTTTGGATAAAGCCTGAGTCCACACATGGGAAGATGTTGCGAGAGAATTCGTCAGACAATACCAGTACAATGCAGACCTATACATCACCCGTAGAGATTTGGAAACCATGAAGCAAGAGCCAAGGGAGTCTGTTTCAGCTTTCATCATGAGGTGAAGGAATAAGGCAGCAGAGGAAGAGCGAGTGAACATCGTGAGAAGCAACCTGCTTCCGGTTTACCACTATTACATTTTTGGTCACTACCACACGTCGTTCAAAGCTCTCATAGCATCCCTCATTCAGATAGGAGATGCAATCAACCAGGGAACCATCTCTCATAAGTCAAAACCTCCAGGAGCATACTGAGTCAGTCCAAGAAGTTCTAATGTGCAGCCTAAGCCAGTAGCAACCAATAATGTCACCGTGCAAGCGCCTCAAGCAGTGATGTGGGAACCCGCTATAGAGCCTAGACGGAAGTTCACCCCCACCACTCCCCAAGGTTTTTGAACAGTTACTAAGGAGATGAATGATTTCCAAGCTACCACCTGCCCCTACACCAGCAGTGATACCCGATTGATATGATGTGAATGCCTTTTATAATTATCATCAAAGAAAGAGGCATCTCACGGAAAGATGCATCACCCAACGTCATGCCATACAAAACCTCAACGACAAGGGTAAAGTGTCCCCTTCTATCAGACCAAAGAACTCTTGCCTACCCACGGGGTTAACTGTATTGATGACAATCAGCCAGTCATGGGTCCGACCCTCTTTATTTTCCCAATCAGACAACCAATTTTAAAATTAGTATCTGCTCATGATTCTCTACCGCACAGTTTTGTGATGTATTTACTTGAGAGGAGTTAATGAATGGAGAGACTTTCACAGTTAAAGAAGAATACGATGAAGAAGTAGAGTTTATATTCCGACCCAATTCTAGTGTGTCCCACTTAACCCGATCAGACCGAGTGTACCAGACTCCAACCCAGCCAGCCATATCCGACCCACTATTCCCCTGAGACCCTCCAGATGATGAGGTCCTTACATAGTTGAGGAAGATCCAAGCCAATATTTTCATACGAGGACTACTGCCAGCGTCATACTCCCACCATTAAGCCCTTATCAAACTTCTCAACAAAGCTCAGATACCAATCCAGACCCAGCCCGAAGACATGTCCTAAGTACTAGGGGCTATACATTATGGAAATGTCCTCATATTTTCCGAGTCTAACCTGCCCAAATTAGGACTAAGCCACAATGATCTATTCCATATCACTATGCAAGCATTTGATAAAAGAATTTCTCTAATCCTGGTAGACAATGGTTATGTTCTAAATGTCTATCCCCTCCGCACTGTTCACGCCCTTGGTAAAACCGTCGGGTTTTACCCCTTCCAACCAAGTCGTCCGAGCATATGACAACACTTGAAGGGAGGTAATTGCTATAATGAAGCTTCCAATGACTGTGGGTTCTACCAGCTTTGACGTTGAGTTTTAGGTATTGGAAGTGTGGTTAGGGTTAAAAGGGACGATCTAGAACTCCTAGAGAGAAGAAATATACGAGAGATTAAAGTGGAATTAAATTATAAGTGTTTAAAAAAAGAAAACTCTAAAATCACGCACAAAACTAGATGGCCAAACCGGACAATTTTGTCATTTAAGTCAGTCAAAGTCTCTGACTAACCGACCGATTTGACTCTTCGAATTTCAAAAATCCCAAAGTCTCTAACTAACTGGTCGGTTCTCCTGCCGAAATTTCAAAAACCTACTGACTAACTCACCGATTTTTGACTTAAAATTTCAAAATTTCAAAGCTTGTAGCGGTTCTAACCAAGTGGCCAGTTTCTATCTTAAAAAAATATATAAAAAATTCTAATGCATGCTTATATGCTTGTGTGTTTTGAGTGCTTCCATCATCCTTATAAATTTGCAGTTGTTCGCCCGTGCATTGTCACTTAATTATTGTTCATTCGCCCGAGGGCATTGTTATCTAGTATTTGTATGCCTCCATGTTTGCATGTGCATGTCCTACATCTGATCTCTGGGTGATTCACTACCCAGATTTCTTAAATCAACTGCTCTATCTTATGGCTCTTATACGGTATAAGGCAAATACAAGATTACGTGCTTATTACTAGTATCTTCTTGTGAAGTGAATTGATTCCTTCACATCCAACAATCAATTGTCTTTATGACATTTCCAGCTCCAACTACCAGTCACACTTTCACTTTGTCCGTTGTCTTGGGGGCTCTAACACTGGTTAAATTTATTTCCCTGTCCATCGACCCTTTCAACTTGTCTTGAGGGCTCCGGCAACGGGCAGTTCCAGTTTCTATATTCCTGGACGACCAATTGTTATTATCATTGGCTCCGACTTCTAGGGATATACCCCTATATCTAGGCAATTAATCGCTTAGTGACGTGTTGTTGGCTCCGGTTCTTAGGATGTACAACTTTGTCCGTCGACCCTTTCAACTTGTCTTGAGGGCTCCAACAACGGTCAAAGTTATTTATTTATCCGTCAATCCTTTCAACTTGTCTTGAGGGCTCCGACAACGGGCAGTTCTAGTTCCAGATCCAGTCTTCAGTGTGCCAAGACGACCAATCGTCGTTACTATTGGCTCCGGCTTCTAGACATGTTATTCCCAGCTGCCTAAGTGACCAATCATTGTTACTGTTGGCTCCGACTCTTAGGCAGTGAGTGTTCCAGCTCCAGTTCCAATTCCAGCTCCAGCTCCAGATTCTATGTTCCTAGACGACCAATCGTTGTTACCGTTGGCTCCGGCTTTGAAAGATATTTATATTTTAGCAAACTATGTTAGTCTGATTCCTTCTGCGTGTACACGAAAGAAACCTTTACAAAGGTCCGACCTCATATATGTGTGAGCTATTGAGTCTGTCTTTGAGTCACGTGGTATCTTTTTCGTGTTTTCACTACAAAAATGCATTGTCCTTCTTTTTCAGCGATGTTAATCCGCGAGCACGCTCCTTCCCAGAGGGGCTCTGTAGACACCTCATTTTTTGTAGGCATTTTTAATTGATTAAATAATGGGCTTCATCATTAATTAAAATGCATTATTGAATACATGCTTAGTAATGTAATTTAATTATTTAACCAGTCTAAATTTATATAATTAATGTGGTCCAGTTTAATTGTCCAGTCCGGTCCTTCCGGCTTAATTGTTCAGTCCAGTCCATTGCATGTCTAGTCCAGTCCAGTCCACTGCATTAGTCCAGTTCATGTAGATTAAGTTCGATCCATGGTTTATGTTATCTTGATCGATGTATTTTGTCTAGATGATTTCGGAAAAATAATTCATAATTTATCCTTGATGTAGATAATAAATCAATCTATTTTATGATTAAGAAATGACTTATCCTGAATCTGGTACATCACATTTATGATACTAGAGATAATTATCGAAATTAGGGTCAGATAATGCCCCAAAAATCAGGAAAAACTATTTTTAATAAATGGGGTGAACCGACCGGTTAGTTGACTTTTGTCAATCTGTGATTTTATCATTTATTCTTACTTATCTCCAGCCATGCAGATTGACTTTGTCAATCTTATCAAATTCTGTAACCCTGAGCACTATAAAAAGGGGTCTTGGCCTCTTTTTTGAGGGTCAGACATTAAGTCTATTTCTTAAGCTTATTCTCTTTACAGTTTGCACACCATTTCCTCGTGAAATGGCATCCAGCCTCTCTCGAGAATCTTAGCAATCCAAGTCACTCTAAAGACGTCACTTTGTTCTTTGCATCATGAATCTGACGGAAAGTATTTCTGAATCATCAAGGCAAGCTGCATCGCTAGGTAACTTTTACCAGCTTTTGTAGGGTAGAAATTATATTAGCTTATCTCCGTTTCCCGTCGTTACATTCCATTTCAAAACAATAAGAGTTATTTTTAGTTTTCTTTGTCTAAATCTAAGTCCCGAATTGTAGACTACATCCCGTAGGACCAGTGTTAAATTACGGTGGTTTTGATTTCGATTAGTTCGATCGAATACATTGGCCACTTGACCCTCGTTGTCGAGTTCAAGCTAAAAACATAAAAATTAACTTAAGTTTGGTTTTGTCATATTTTTACAAGCTATGTGTTTTTTAGGCCATTAATCACTAGAAATGAAGCAAAGACGAAAGAGCGCGGCAGGTGCCTAACAAGTACTCATTGCGTAACTTAGTTCTCGAACCCCTCTCTTGGTTTCAATAGACTAATCGTCCTTCTTGGACACCTTTGAGTCATTTTTTTTCTTATTAAATAAGATGACGACTCCAGAAAATCCTTTTTTTGGGAATTTTTTTCGAGAGGGTGCGCCACAACGTGCATCCTACTAGTTCTATCAAATGCACTCAAAATCAAATCAAGGTGCAAAGCTATTGGCTGAGGGTGTTTAATGTAGAATTTATGATATTATACTAGTTGACGTTTTTCCACCACTCTAAGAGTCGTATATGAAGCAGAGGGTGTTACATGTAGCTTTTTAGGTTTGGTTAGTGGTTACTAACTTCTGGTGCTACTTTTAAAGTTATTTTACAGTAAGAGATGATGAATCTTTGACGTGCCATTTAAAGGAAAAATAGCTAAGGACCTCCTTTATTATACACAATGTGTGATTTTATCGCTTTCACTTCAAAATGATGCACTAAAACCTTGCACATTTAATGAAATACCGCTTTTTAGACCCAAAAAAATGTCAATTTTGACCATGGGTGTGTAACATGAGCGTTGATTAACAGAAATTTTTGAAAATGACAACGTGAGCTTGAGGGTTTGTGGACATGATCATTATGTTATGAAGAAGCAAGGCGAGGCAATTTTTCTTGAGGGTTCGTGGACATGATCATCATGTTATGAAAAAAAAAAAAAACAAACCACCTTGAGGTTCTTAATGGGTATTTCGGGATGCTTAAGGTTGAATATAGCATCCTAGATAGTGTCACTAATTTTTAGTTTTCTTGATTAGAAAGTATAAATGAGGGCGTCCTTCTTCAAATCTATAGCATAGCAGAAGGTGTTAGTTTCCTAAACCTTATGCTTAGTAAACTTTGTGTTCAAGGCTACAAATAATTCTTTTCCCACTAACAGGGTACATTTGGTTAAGAACGTTGTGTAATTAGTTCCTACAATCACTTAAATACCACCACCCATTTCTATAGCAAAAAAATAAAAAATTTTGCAAGTCTCGATTCGTTTAAACATTGTTTTCGTATACTCCTCATGTTGCTCCTTATCTTTTTTATCTTTTGTTTTTCAATAATTATAGTATACGATAAAGATATAGAGCATCATTATTGTTTGTTCTTTAATTCACTTATCATTCTTGGCGATGCATGAAAATTGAAGAACGAAAGCATTAGCCAAGAATTTCACAAACAACTTTAATGTTATTTAATAAACATAAAACTGCTACATAGTTTTTTTTTTTATAACATCGAGAATTGCATAGATAAAGAGCTCAGTGATGAGCATATTGCAGGAAAGAAAAGAATCATGACAAGCCATGATTTAATATAGTTTGAACAACTAAAAGAAGAAACAAAGCATATAAAAGGACCCCCATGTGTTGATTTATCATTATACATTACAAAATTGGTGGGGTCAAGGGCAGGCATCACGTGATAGAAAAATAGTATCAATCTAGTCTTGATGGACATCAATTCTGGCTTGACAAGCAAACGAAGCAAGGGCCTTAGCCTCCTTAAGCTGTGATTTACTGGCTCTGCAAATACTATAATAATGGAAAGTAGAGATTATATAGCAAAAGCCATAAAACATGGCTACCACCGAGTCCATAATGTCTTCAGTGTCCGAAATCTGAGAGAGTAAAAAGGAAGAGTCAGTATATACATTAATGTGAAGAAGGTTTTTTGAAAGGGCCCATTTTCTTCCTTAGCATCGACTCTCAATAACTGCTACATAGTTAAATTGTCAAGTCCTCTCTTATTTTATTCAAGATTACTGTAATAGAGATTTCATTATGCATATTTAAAATGGAGGTGTTTTTTTTTTTTCCTCCCTTTTGGATCCAAGCGAGAGGAGTAATGCAGCTTACATTGAAAAGTATAAGGACCATGACTGCTGAACAAGTATTGAAAATGACTGAAATGCCCCAGCTGTGGGGCCCATTAATGTGTAAATCTAACATAAGTATAGGCAAAAATACTAATGCAAATAACATTGTAAAGTGCAGGGACCATGGATGCTACAAAAATTGTCTAGGGACTAAACCAGCGAACGCTGAGTAGTATATGAACCATTTAGGCTGTTCTCTTTAATATTAATCAACTTATTTTAAAATCAGCTTTTAAGTTATTTTTAGAAAAATTAGCTTCAAATTATGAATGGTGTTGGATAAAAGACTAAAAGCAGTGTCAATGTATGACCCCAAATAATCTGTTATTGATTATTTTTATGTTTTTTGTTACCTTCATAATTTTAGTTACTATTATTTACCAAACTTAGAGATTTAAGGGCTAATTAATTTCAGTTTTATCAATACTTTCAGTTTAGTTTACACAGAGATTTTGAAGATTGCAACTTCTACCCATAAATGTTAATCATTAACCCACTTTAATTCTAAGGAGGATTTGAATGAAATTAGAATTGTGCTTTTGAAAATTTTAATATAAGTGGGTTGATTAAATTATTTAGGTTTTTAAATTTTAGGAGGCTTAAATAAGTATGTGAAGAGTATTGCATAAATTAAGGTAAGGGTTACACTCACGATACACTTCTGGTAAGGACTTACACTCATCGTACTCGTACTCACCCCAATAGTATTTTGATCACCCTACTCGCTTATTGTACTCTCGACTATGATCGTTACATAATTGTACCAAAATGTTCTCTTTGAATTTGATCAATCACATTTGTATCGTGTCCTTAACTGTATTCGTATTACCTGTATGTATATGAATTAATTTTGGCAGTACATAAATTCGATTGTTGGTAAATTATTCTTTGTTCACATTGTTATAATTCTTTGGGCAAATCTCAAAACTGTACCCTAAAATTTACATTTTGTACAGTTTTAGTACTCAAGTTTGAAGGTGCGACAAAAAAGTACCAAACTTTGAAAAAGAGTACAAAATCAGTACTTTGACTGAAAGACGATGGATGTCGTTAAAAAATTCGAGGAGTAGGACCGTCAATAACAAAAAATTATATCTAAAACACACATCGATTTTCAAAGAAGTACCTAACTTTGAAAAAGCTTACCAAATCAGTACCTCGATTTTTTTTCTTCCTTAATTTAATTAAAAGAAAAACTCTTTCTCTCTCTCTAGAGATGTCAAAAAGGTCGGGCCGCCCGTGAGTCAGCTCGACCCCGCCCTAAACGTGAATAATGCTGGCCCTAACTGTAGGGCATTGGGCCTGGGCCAGGGCCAGGCCTAATATTTTCTAAAATTGGGCCGGCCCTAAAAAGGCTCGGGTCAGGCCCGGCCCTTGGCCCGTTTCTGACCCTCTTTTCGGCCCTATTTTGGCCCAGCCCTTTGGCCCTAAACCATTTTGAGTCATTTTTTTTTCTTTTCCCCTTCTTTCTCGCACATCATTCTCTCTACACCTCATATTTTACTCTTTTATTTTAACTTTTTGGACATGCACATTTCTTTATATTTATTCATGTGAAAATATTGTCTTTTTGCGAACAAAATTACTCTTTGTTGCTAATCACTATTCTCAAATAGAGTAAACGTAAAGCTCTAAGACACTTCATTAGTCACGAGAGAGATATTGAATGGTTTAGGGCCTATCAATTGTATTTATTTTGTGAATTAGTATTTTTGCAACACAAAAAAGAAAAGAAAAAAAAAGGGCCTGGGCCGGCCCTAGGCCCGGCCCTAAAGTTAGGGCCTAGGGCTTGGGCCTGGACAGGGCCTCCATTTCCAAGATTTGGGCCCGGCCCGGTTTACATGGCCCGACCCTTTTTTTGCCCCGCTGGGCCGGCCCATTGACACCTCTATCTTTTTCTCTAACCAATTTATACCTGTTACTTAATTAATCATTAAAAATATATCTCAAAAACACGTAGCACTATCTTAACCGTTTAATTTTTTTTATCTTCCTTAATTAATCATTAAAAAAAACATTCGATTTTTTTTTATCTTCCTTAATCAGTCATTAAAAAAAATTCTCTTTTTCTCTCTCCCCCTCCATATAAGCCACCATCCCCCTATAATCTTGGAGCCACTGCCGGAATCACTTGTCATCCTCATTGTCCACACCAGGGACCCACCGCCATCACCACCGGTCTTGCCACTGCCACCACTTACATCAATGACCCATCACTACCGATCTAGCCACTGCCATCTCCCACACCAGTGAACGCACCACCATTACCACCGATCTAGTGATCACCATTACTTACTGTACCACCATCGTCCCTGACCATCGGCGTCCAGATCAATCTCCAATCACCGCTGGCGCTCACATCCATGGCCCAAGACCAGCCGTTACTGGCGCACCCAATACTAACACAACTTGACATCACCACCACTATAACTCCTACGCAGTGACATCATCACTGCTGGTTGACTGAGCACCAATTTTTGAAAACTGCGGTACTCGTGATAACAGGACATTTCTACACAATCTTCTCCTTTCGGGTGACACAGTTCTATAGAATCCATGGCTTGGTTGCAGGGAGAGTTTGAATGGTACTGATTAAGCTGAATTGGGGATTTGAGAGAACCTTAACAATGGAGTGAATGCAGGGGAGACCAAGCGCCTACCAATTTCATTCCAAGGTTTATGTATTTTGCTTCAAGCCTCTTACTGTGTGCGGTGGTCGACGGTGTTGGGTTTGAGGTGGCGGTGTTGGGTCTGTGACGGCGGTGGCCACACATGTGTTGGGCTAGTGATGACGATGTTGTTTTGTGATGGCGGTGGTGACACGCAATGGTCGACGGCGGTGTTAGACGACGGCAGTGCTGGTGGTGGTCAGGTGGTTTTGGTGGGTGATGGTGGTAACATGTATAAATTGGTCAGAGAGAGAGAGAGAGTTTTTGTTTTGATTAAATTAAGGCTGACAAAAAATTGAGGTACTGATTTGGTACGCATTTTCAAAGTTAGGTACTTCTTTAAAAATCGGCGTGTTTTTGAGATATATTTTTCTGTTATTGACGGTCCTACCCCTCGAACTTTTTAACGGTATCTGTTGTCTGTCAGCCGATGTACTAATTTGGTATGTTTTTTTAAAGTTAGGTACTTATTTGGTGCACCTTCAACTTGGGTACTAAAGTTGTACAAAAATGTAAACTTCATGGTACAGTTTTGAAATTTGCCCTAGTTCTTTTATTATATGGAATGGCAAAATGAGTGGGTACGTTAGGTGTTAATTAATTGGCTTGGGTGCAAGTGGATCATCAATCCATTTTAATCTATTTAGTTTTGGGTTAAATGAGTTATCTCTTAAATGGGTGAGCATTTAAACCGTTGACACCGATCCAACCGTGAAAACCGAACCAACCAATCCGTATATTTTCAAACCGATTTAAAAATCAATCGGTTTTGGTTTTTTTTTCTCCCAAACCGTACATTCGTTTTAGTCGGTTCGATTCGGATTTTTTTGAATCCGCATAATCCGAACCAACCGTATATAATAATAATAATAATAATATAACATATTTATATGTTTACCTAATTCTAGTTATTTTTTTACTAGCCCTAGTTATTTAGCCACTCATATAAAATATGATAAACCCTAAATCTCTTAACGTAACAAACAATTTTCATTTATCACCTACATCTTACTAAGTTTTAATAATTAAGATATAACATTCAGTTTTTTTGGAGCTTATTAGTATGTATAAGTTATTAATTTTTGGGCCTAAACTTGTCCAAAATTGAGTTTGGCCCAAACCGATTAAACCGTCCAAACCGAACCGTTCAATCCGTCCAATCCGCAGAAACCGAACCGTTGAAACCAAACCGTTCAACTACGGTTCGGTTTTTTTTTCCAAACCGAGGTTGGTCGGTTCGGTTTGGTATTCAGCCTCCAAACCGAACCAACCGAACCGTGCTCACCCCTAATCTCTTAAATGGGTTGATTTCAGTCATTTATACCCATTTACTGGATAATAAACCATTTACATTACAAACTTTTGAACTCTCTCCTTCGTCAACGTCTGAAAGCACCGCCACCATTACACATGCTACCATCACCGTCACCACTCCCTATCCACCTCTGGCGCTGCCACCGCCACCCATACCCACGTCTGCTGCTGTCGTCGCCCATACACATCTCAATACCCACAACCACCACTACCATTCCACAAAAAGTTTGGAAAATTTGTTGTGCCACCATCGCGCACAAATCCCGTTCCAGAACTGAGGAGTGAGGATCTATAGAACAACAAATCTACTGTCACAAAAACCAACCACAACCGTAGATCTGGAGGACCTAGAACGCCGTCACACCTACAACAACCATCAATCCAAGTGCCACTATTTCCAAGCCAAATGTTAGAAGGTGAAGATCAATAGACCTTCCCCCAAATCTATAGATCTATTGAGACCTGATTGGAAGATCTAGCTAAATGTCGCCGCCGGAATATTTGAGAGAGAAGAGGCGCAAATTTCTATCGGGAGAGAATCGACGCAAAAGCTGGTGCATTCCTTTCATTCCCACCTTCACAGGAAAGATATTCCAGTTTTTTCCGATTAATAGTCAAACTAAAATCCTCAAAGCTTCTATGAGTGATGTTGCTATGGTGATGCTTGGTTGTGATAATGACGACAGTATTATCAAGGTGATGGAGTTGGGACAGTGGCGATAGGTGGGGACGGCGACGGCGACGGCAGATGATGATGTGGTTGACGACATAGGGAAGGGATGGCTAGTCCAGTGGTTCGGCTGAGATGTGGAGGTTTGGGTGGAGTTCATCTGAGAGAGTAGGTCAGCTGGCACCCAGGTCTCTGTTCGAGCCTGGAACGCAGCTGCATTAAAACTTGGGGAGAACTTTGCCGCCTATGGTCCTACCCTGCTCGAAAGGTGTTACAAACCTTATCACCCTTTTATGTACCAAAAAATGATGGGTGGAGTTCATTTACAAAAGCCTTGAGATATGGATTTGTTAATTCAGTCAAATAAATGAAATTATTAAATGGGCACATGTTTACAACCCATTAAAATTAAAACTCATTGGTTGTTGGGTTATAAAAACTATTGATTGATCTATTAAAACCCATTTGGTTAATGAGTGCATTTGGGTGATTTTTAAGTGGGCAGATTTGGGCATTGAGTTTGGTCTCTGATTGCCGCTCCTAATCATATTCACTGTCCTTTCTTACGTAAATTATACTCTACCATTTTTTGTACTTTCAAGTTAAGGTCTTGCCATATGTCAGAATTATGATGGCTAATAGATTTATTTCATAATTTTTTGCTCGTACGAACTTGGATTCAATTGATTCAATTTTCGCTGAACTCGTATCTTCGTCCTCTTTGATTCAAGTCCAACCTAAAGTATTTTTTGAAATCGTTATGCTACTCTATATGAAATATAAAGTTTTGGTACTTTGTTACTCACATGCTTTTAAAATACTTTGATGTCAATTAGACCCATTTGAAGACTAATATTTAGAACTTTAACGTGCTTAGGTTAACGTGATGCCATGATATGATATTACAATTACCATCGAAATACAAAATTTTAGCGTAGAACCTTAGCGTACTTAGGTTAACGTGCTTTATACTCATGTATTTTGTGATTTTAAGATATTTGATTATTATTTCAATTATTTGAATATATGTCATTTGATTTTGATTTGATCTTTGTTGGGTTAATATCCCCAAATAAGAATATTTATCGAGCTAAGATTACTTATTATCTTTGCATCTTCCATTTTATACATTTCGTTTTGACTCAACTATATGTTATTGAATACTTACGTTGAATTTCGGGAGGGGGGGAGGTGGGGCCGATCTTTGCTGAGCTTTTTACTATAATTTCAGGTAATTAAGTTGAGACGACTTAGAGGACCTAATAGCTATATGCATGAGCTTGAAGTTTCATTTTAATGTAGAAGTCTTCTTAGTGGCAAAAGAATGGGAAATTCGTAGTAGTTTTCATCAAGTGGTTTACGGGAACACATTTGTTGGGAAGTGATTGTTGATTATTAGATTTCCACTGAAGTTACAAGACATTGAAGGTTAATGTAAGTGCTTAATTTGCATATGTTTTAGAGCTCTGTTTACATCTTTTGAGTTTATACTTTTGATATGGCATTTTACAAACAACGGTGCATACTCAGTGCGCTCAGGCTATGAGTCAGCATGTGGTCTTCTTCGAGAAGGAAAACTTACAAGAAAAATTTGAGTACAAGTGAATCATCCAAGAGGAAGGAAGGAAGTATCTACTGGAAAGAATTATGGAAAATATATGTACCCGAAAAATTGAAGATGTTTTTGTGGAGATGTTCTCACAACATATTACCGACGAAAGATAATTTGCAGAAAATGAAGCTAAAAGTGGATGATTTATGTCCTTTGTGCAATTGTGTTCAAGAAACAACCATTCATTTGCTTCGGGATTGTCATTTTAGTCGTGCTTGTTGGTTTATCTCCCCACTAGATGGATTTATGCGAAGAATTTCAAGTACATGTTTCTATGACTGGGGGAACAATTTAATGAATCATTTACAAGCAACAGATCAAGCGACTCAATTACAAGAACTTGCCAGTTGGGTGTTGTGGCGCATTTGGAAATGCCGAAATGCAAAAGTGTTCAAGGGACAAATTAATGACCCCCTGACACTAATGAGTCTGGCGCAGCGGCAATTGCAAGATTATAATAGCTCTTTGGATAGAGGAAACTATATGAAATCAGGAACTTCACAGAATCAACGACAAGATTGGTCATGCCCCGACACCGATTTTTTGAAAATCAATTTTGATGGTGGGTGGCAGATACAGGTAAAGGAGGAGTTGGCGTGGTCATTCGAGATAACTTTGGAATGTTTGTTGCAGGTCAAAATAGACCATTGGAAAATTGCGCGAGCGCTCTCGTATCTGAAGCAATTGCAGCAAAAGAAGGATTGAAGTTGGCACAAGAACTGGGATTCAGATCAGTCATTTTATAAGGAGACAATAAATGCATTATTAACCTGCTACAAGGACAATCTGGACTAAGACCTGAGATCGAAATAATCATACACGACTGCCATTCTATAGCTAGATCTTTTAGTCAATGTCGCCTTTCGTATAACGAACGTAGGGGGAACAAGGTAGCTCACAGGTTAGCTGAGCATGCTCGTAATGAGCCACATAGAAATACACGGTTGAATGTACCACCGGAGTGGTTGGTCAACTCTCTCAGGAGAGATTGGTTTTTATTAATTTTCAAGCGCAATAAAGCTTTTCTTATCGGTTGAAAAAAAAATACTTTTATAAAATATTTTGGCTATTATAGTTCTTGTAAGCATGATTTTTTTTTTTGAAATAATATGTAAAGGTCCGCCACCTAGTCGACGGCGTGACATTCAATGCAGAAAAAGGACCAAAAGTTTGATTCTTGAACAAAAAATTCTATAGGTCTTTGTAAAAAATGGATACTCTTGTACTTTACTTGGTCAAACCTGCTTATAGAAAAGTGATTAATCCATAGTTTTTGTTTTTTTAGAATATGATTTTATCATTTTTTTAGCTTCTATAAGCTAATTTAATCAGTTTTAAATGTTTACCAAGCACCAGAACCCTAATTGAGTCTATGATTAAATCAGGTTTGACATCCAAAAATCCATCCTAAATAGGCTCTAAAAGATTGATCATACCTTTTGATTTGGATTTTTTGGGCTGTTGACTTTGATGTACCCACAAAGCACAATTAAAAATATAAGTGCGTGAATGTTTGTGAAAATATAAGATAAGTTTATGAGAGAACCTTGGGAGAATATCAACACCCGTTAAAGATTATCCTGAATTGTAGTAAATCGGCTTGAAAAAAAATCCCCTAATGGATTTTAAGAGTCGCCATTTTATTTAATTCAAACCAAAAAATAAGAAAAACCTAAGAAATGGCTCTAAACGTCCAAAAGACAACCACTCTATCGAAGACAAAGAAATGGGTTCGAGGACTAAGTTATATAGCGGGAAGGTGTTAGGCACCGCCATACCCTTTCGGTCTCTACATCATTTTTATTTATTTTTTACTTTTAGAACACGTAACATGTAAATATGCAATAACATAAATCCTAAGTTTATTTCTATGTTTTTGGATTGAACTCGACATTGTGGGTTGAATGGTCTATGTATCCAGTTGGACTAATCGAAATCAAAACTATCGTAGTTGGACTCTGGTCTTACGGGAGGCACCTACACTTCGGTCTTAGACTTAGACTAAAAACAAAATTGACTCTTTCTTATGATTGTTATGATATAAATGAAATGTGACTGCAGGAAATGAGAGACAGGAAATGAGAGACAGTTCTAGACTATTGATCTAGACTAGTAAGCTATTAAATATACCTCGCAAATCTGCTTCTCTAGACGACTCGAGAATATTTTTTAAAGGATCCACGATGCAACAGACTAAGAACCTTTTTAAGTGAATATGAAGAGCTTATTTTTCTTAAGAGATGATATACTACTTCCAAGAAAAATGGTATAAAAACTCTAAGGAGAAAAAAAAAACGAGACGAAATCTGAGACCCTGTAAATATAGGATAATGGGCCTATTTATAGAGTTCTAGAGCGCCAAAAATGATAAATATGGCTATAACAATCTGCATTTTAGAAATAAGGCAGAATATTTGATAAAAGTCACAGATTGACAAAAGTCAACTAACCGGTCGGTTTGTCGAAAACTGTCCGGTTCATCGCATAATTTTATAATATTTTTTTTGAATTTGGAGACATTATTTTACCCCAATTCGTTATTTATCTCTGATTTTTTGGATGAGATGTACCAGATTCGGCAATTATCTTCATAAATCACATAAATTATTGATTTAATCCCTTGCATCAGGAATAATTCATCAATAATTCCTTAAATCATCTAGATAAAATTATAATAAGGACATGGACTGGACTGACATATTTGGACTGGGCTGAGCCCGTTAACTGACTTAACAATTGGACTTATTGAACTTGACAACTGGATTAAGTAATTGGACTAGACAACTGGATTGGACAATTGGACTGGACCAAATTAAATTAATTATGTTATATTACTAGGTCTAAGCTTAATAATAATCTGTAATTGATAATGAAGCCCAATATTTATTTTAATTAATAATGACTATAAAAATGGGATATCTACAATTATATTTAGGGGGAGCGTGGGGGTTATTTAATATAAAGTTTTAGAGATCTTGGGCTACAGAAAAGTTGCACAAAAATTTTAATACGTGACCTTAGCCACCACCAAAGAAAACTAAAAGACTATTACCTTTCTACTGGCCGGTATGGTTTTTAACCACTAAGGTGCAACGACTAGTATAATGTGTACCTGTCGATACAATTTCACTTATGAATTTACTTTAAAACCCTTATTCTAAAAGGAAAAGTAAACTTGCCATATAAATGTAGGTGGATTAAGTAAAAATTCGCCCCAAACCCAAACTAAGGTAAACAAAATTCATAGACTCTGACATAAGTTAAGCTCAACGTGAGTAGATTGAGTGGACTTGACTTGACTAAACTGGATCGATCAAGACCGGGTGAAACTATACCAAAACATAAAATAAAAGCTTAAAAAAATGGAGTATTTAAAATGACCATCTAAAATCCATACTTTAAGTGAGGGTGGTTGTTTAAAGTTCCACATCGACTATATATCCATGAGGATTAAGTTCAGTTATTGTACTTGGTGAACTTTTTCTCTTGAGTATGCTTCTTGGGTTGGACCAAGTCTTCTACATTAGCATTAAGAGAAGTCTTCATTTGTAGTTAAAAAACACCAGTGGTATCAGTAAAAAAATTTATAAATTGAACAAGTTTAAACATTATTTTATGCAAATGACATGTGATGCCAAGGAAAATGGGTTCGTACCTACGTGGAGGTGCCACAAAGGCTGCAGTCCGAGTCAGCTTCCAAGTATGCAGAGTGAGAGACAATGAGGGCGGAGTAAGGGCAGAGAACAAGGCTTCCCAGGCAGGCCATGAGAAGTGGCAGTGCTGCAAAGGCAAGGCTGAGACGAACATGGTCGGCAGTCGACAGTCTAAGTCAGAGTCCGAGTCGAGGTCCAATGTTACGGTCCAAAGTTATGTCCAATTTGTCTTTCTCTCACTAGAATCAAAGAGCTCCCAAATTCTAGAGTGAGAAAGTGATTTTGTGAGAATGAAGAAGAAGTTCCTTTTTGAGTCATAAAGTTCACTATTTATAGGAAACAATGTGCTTATGTCATAAAGTGCCACATGTCGTCCCCTGGGAGTGACACGTCACCAAGGGGTCCCAAAATACCGGTTCTCTGTTGGACTGTCGGTTCCCAAATTCGCGTTGCCTACCTCGCACAGCATTGCTCTACCTGTCTGAGAAGACTAACCACACCGCAGTAGCATGATCAGAGTAAGCCCGTTGCTCCAGCCACCGGTCCAAGCCCTTACTGAATCCCACGAGGTGCGTCAAGAGACGCGCAGAGAACTTGACAGCGGTGAGGGTTGCCCCTGTAGCCAACTTCCAGGCGGACTAGGCGCGATGCCCTCCGAGAACCTGCTCCCGTCCCGGAGTGATCAGTGGGTCATTCGATCAACAGTAACATGAGTGGACATGCTCGCAGCTCAGTGCTCAGAGTCCGCTGCGAGGGGTCCTCGTGCCGGAGCCCCCCGTGATTGTGACGGCGATGACTATAAGGTTGTGAGCCCATCCCGGTGCGAGGGCCGAAGCCCCCCTGTGATTGAGACGGCGATGGCTATAAGGTTATGAGCCCATCCCGGTACGAGGGCCGAAGCCCCCCTGTGATTGAGACGGCGATGGCTATAAGGTTGTGAGCCAATCCCGGTACGAGGGCCGAAGCCCCCCTGTGATTGAGACGGCGATGGCTATAAGGTTGTGAGCCAATCCCGGTACGAGGGCCGAAGCCCCCCTGTGATTGAGACGACGATGGCTATAAGGTTGTGAGCCCATCCCGGAAGCATGTAACATGATTGTGGCGCATGGGCGCGGTGCCTACAACACGAGACAATACCTGGTGCCGGGGCACGTGTTATGAAAGTGGCGCACGGGCGTAGCGATGAACGTTGCGGAGACAATAGCTGGTGCCGTGGGCACATATCATGGAAGTGGCGCACGAGCGTGACGACGAATGTCGCAGAGACAATACTTGGTGCCGGGGCACGTGTTATGAAAGTGGTGTGGCGACGAACGTCGCGGAGCAATACTTGGTGCTGGGGGCACGTATCATGACGATGGCGCACGAGCGCGGCGACGAATGTCGTAGAGCAATACTTGGTGCCGGGGCACGTATCATGAGAATGATGCGCAGGCGCGGCGACGAACATCGCTGAGCAATACTTGGTGCCGGGGCACGTATCATGAGGATGGCTCCCTGGCACGGTGACGAACATCGCGGAGACAGTACATTGGCGTGCGTCGGGTGTCCCAAAGACGGGATGTGAGCTGAGTGTACATGTCATAACAAGATAATGAATGCAACATGTAGTAATGACAAAGTCGGGAGTGATGGTATGCGGTCGTCGGCGACGGGTCATTCGGCGGTAGTGCTCGACTTTGGGCGATGGGCATCGTGGGAGTGGTGTGCGGTCACGGACGACGGACGTCACGAGGTTGATGCACGACGGACGTCGCGAGGTTGATGTACGAACAGACGTCGTGAGGTTGATGCACGACGGACGTCGCGAGGTTGATGTACGAACAGACGTCGTGAGGTTGATGCACGACGTCGCGAGGTTGATGTACGAACAGACGTCGCGAGGTTGATGCACGATGGATGTCGCGAGGTTGATGTACGAACGGACGTCGTGAGGTTGATGCACGACGGACGTCGCGAGGTTGATGTACGAACCGACGTCGCGAGGTTGATGCACGATGGATGTCACGAGGTTGATGTACGAACGGACATCGTGAGGTTGATGCACGACGGACGTCGCGAGGTTGATGTATGACGTCCGTAAACATTGCGGAGGTGCAAAGACTCGAGAAAATAAGTACGCGCGGGAGGGGAGGCCATAGGCCAAACATTTGGGGGAAGGCCAAGGCCACCACCCCTGGGGAGGTTGAGGCCGAACCCTTGGGGAGGCCGAGGCCGACCCTAGGGGGTGGCCAAGGCCAATGACCAACTCCCATGAAGGGAGGCCAAGGCCACTCCCCCCTTCGGTGAACTTTGGGTGCGCCGACGGTAGGTGTTTTGATGAGCAATGGTGAATCCGAAAGTTGCGTTGATGAGCGCGTCGACGTGAATCGTACCGATGTGATGAATAAGGTGCCAAAGTTACGTACAAAGCATGTGAAGCGAAAAAAGTGCGAAAAATTGGTATGTGGGAAATGGGTGAACCACCAGGGAAATATGGCCGAGGCCAACCCCTCCTGGAGGCCGAGACCCCCTAGGCATGGGGAAGGCCGAGGTTGACCCCCTGGGGCTGGCCAACGCCAAATGGCCAACTCCCATTTTTGGAGCCCAAGGCTACTTATCCTTTTGGCAAACTTCGGGCGCGCCGTCCGTAAGTGTTTTGATGAGCAATGACGAATTCGGAAGTTGCGTTGCGACGAACGTGCTACCAAGAATCGTATCCACATGATGAACAAGGTGCCAAAGTCACGTACGAAATGTACGAAGCGAAAAAAGTGCGAAAAGGACTTTGCGCGAAAAGTGAAGAACCGGGGGAGGAAGGCCAAGGCCAACCCCCCATGGGAGGCCGAGGCCAACCCCATGGGGTCGGCCAAGGCCTTTGCCCCTTGACCCCGTTGCTCCGGTTGCGTCGTCGGTTGGCCTTTTTGGTGAAAAGGTGTTCGGGTGGTCTCGACGTGACGATCGCGCTAGCGTGAGTCACGTTGACGTAAAATAATTGGTGACTAAGTCGCGCGTGAGGCGTGCGAAGCAAAGAATGCACGTGACTTGGGCGTGCACACTTTGACCGGTTCGATGCGTTGAAAAAATGACCGTTGACAATGTCGACATGTTCGCGTGAAATGAGACCCCTATTGGGCCCTTAGGTACGACCAGAATAGGTTGGGAACAACATGTATAACTGGGATGTATATGCTTAGGCAAATTTGTGGTCACACTAGAAGGTGTACTGTAAGAAATTATGATAAGCAAAGTTTGGGCACCAACTGAGAAAAGATGAGGGAACATCGCTTGAGATATAGTTTACTCATTTCCAATATATAGGCCTTTAGATGCCTAGTGGAAGAAGCAATGACTTGTGCCAAGTTAACGGTGTAAAAAGAAGTAGCAGTAAATCAAGGATAATGTAGTGAAAAGGTGTAAGAAAAAACAGGGTAGTTAGAAATTTATCAGAGAACCCATGATTTGATAGGGGAAATTGAAGAAAAGGGTTTATGTAGCTAACCATATATACCTATGTAGAACTTGCATGATGACGACGACGTGCATGATGACGACGACGATTATGACGATGACATCCAGCGATATGTACACGTGGTTATAAATGTACCTTGGGCCATCTTATGTTCCCGTTTGGCTCACTAGAAATTCTAGATATTTAAGAATTTTTCCTCCTCACCTGCTCAGCTTGCTAAAACTATTACTTTCAAGGCTTTGGGATACAAGGCCCTAAGGCCAAATGCACTGCCCTTGTTCAGACAACACTATAGACTAAATGGGAGCGGCCCATATAAGGTTGTTGAGGTCAGTTCATGCTTAACTCGGGTGCGGGTGCCAAAGCGAATCTTGGCTTACAGGGGTTGGTGTTCTCATAAGGAATCACCAATGGTACCTTATGTAGGGGTACACCAAGAAGATTGACATCACAACTCCCTTAATAGCTAACTGAACTATAGGGAATGTGCGATGGCCTTGGACTAGACAATGGGACCGGACAAGACAACTGGATTGGACTGGACCAAATTAAACTAATTATGTTCTATTACTAGGCCTATGCTTAATAATAAACTGCAATTGATAATGAATCCCAATATTTGTTTCATTTATTAATGATTTAAAAAATAGAATATCTACAATTATAATTAGGTGGAGCATGGGGCCTGTTTAATATGAAGTTTCATACGTCTTGGGCTATAGAAAAGCTGCACAAAAATATTAATACGTAACCTTAGCCACCACCAGAGAAAACTAAAAGACTAATACCTTTCTATTGGCCGGGATGTTTTTTAACCACTAAGTTGTACCGACTAGTATAATGTGTACCGGTCAATACAACTTCCCTCATGAATTTACTGTAAAACCCTTATTCTAAAAGAAGAAGTCAACTTGTCATATAAATGTAGGTGGATTAAGTTTTTACTGGCGCAAAACCCAATCTAAGTTAAACCAAATTCATAGATTCTGACGTGGGTTAAGGTCAACATGAATAAATTGAGTGGACTGAACTTGACTAAACTGGATCGAACCAGACCGGGTGAGACTATACTAAAAGATAGATAAAGCTTACAAAAATGGAGTATTTACAATGACCATCTAAAATCCATACTTTAAGTGAGGGTGGTTGTTAAAGTTCCACATCGACTATCCATGGAGATTGAGTTGGGTTATTGTACTTGGTGAACTCTTTCTCTTGAGCATTCTTTTGGGTTGGACCAAGTTTTCTACATTAGCATTAAGAGAAGTCTCCATTTATAGTTAAGAAACACTAGTAATATCAGTAAAAAAATATAAAAAAATGAACAAGTTCAAAACGTTACTATATGCAAATGACATGTATAACTGAGATGCACAGGTTAGACAAATTTGTGGCCACAGGTGTATAGTAAGAAATTAGGATAAGCAAAGTTTGGGCACGAACCGAGGAAAAGATGAGGGAACATCGCTTGATATATAGTTTACTCATTTCCAATATAGGCCTTTAGATGCCCACTGGAAGAAGCAATGACTTGTGCCAAGTTAAGGGGGTAAAAATAAGTAGAAGTAAATTGAGGATAATGTAGTGAAAATGTGTAAGAAAAAATAGGGTAGCTAGAAATTTATCAGAGAACCGTGATTTGATAAGGGAAATGTAAGAAAAGGGTTTATGTAGCCAACCATATATACCTATGTAGAACTTGCATAATGACAACGCCGATTATGATGATGACATCCAGCGATATGTATACGTGGCTATAAATGTACCTCGGGCCATCCTATGTTCCATCCCGTTTGGTTCAGTAGAAATTCTAGATATTTCACGATCTGTCCTCTTCACCTACTCAGCTTGTTAAAACTATTACTTTCAAGGCTTTGTGATACAAAGCGCTAAGGCCAAATGCACCGCCTTTATCTAGACAACACTATAGACTAAATGGTAACGACCCCCTTAAGGTTAGTTCGTGCTTAACTCAGGTGCGGCTGCCAAAGCGAATCCCGGCTTGCTGGGATCGGTGTTTTCACAAGGAATCACCAATATGTATGGGGTACACCAAAAATATTGACATCATAACTCCCTTAACATCTGGTTGAACTTCAGGGATGCGCGATGGCCTTGGAATAGTAGTCCATCTAAACATCAAAGAGCTCGTCATTTGCCTTGACGTGGTTACCATCGTGAATCTCATCAAGTCCAATGGAACAAACTCTCGTAGCTATAGTTCCTTACTATCTTACTGTAGGGAGTTGATGGTCAAATTGGAGAAACCAAGACCGAGCACATGTACCACGAGACCAACACCGTGCTGACATCCTCGCCAAACAAGGCTGCCTAGCCACTTTTTATCCATCATCATGTATTTTTAGTTCTCCTATGGACTGTATTAAGCAAGGCTCCAAGACATTGACTCATAAGTTAAACTAGCACCTGCCCTTTAGTTCTTCTATGTACTATATTAAGCGAGGCTCTAAGACGATGACACATAAGTTAAACTAGCGCTTGGGGCACGGGCAATGCCCTATGCAAATATGAATTATAATTTTGCTTGGTGAATATATGTTGAAAATAGCAAACCACACTAGACAATATTGTAAATTAATGGATGAACTAAAGAGGGAGCGAAAGAGAAAAATAACAGCTAATGGTGAGTGAAAATCAGGAAAAAAGGAGTTATAGGCTGTTAAGGAGAGGGATATAGTGATATCGAAAGGTATAATTGAAAGTGCGAAAAAGAATTTGGCTAAAAATGATTTTCGTTAATTAAATAATAATATAGATATCCAAGACTTATGCATAACACAATTTTAATCATGTTGTTCAAGGTTTTTACAAAAAAATAAAAATAAAAGAACAAAGGTGGTCTCTCAATGAATACGATTGGCATTTAGGTTGAAGTTATTATGCCACAAATGCTATCCGTTAGACCACACTCAATTTGTTGCACCATTTTTTTTTTGTGCAATACTGTCTTTTTTTATGTTAGCCTTGATATTAATATTAATTATACAACGTTATCTCAGATATTTTACAATGGATGAGTCACACACGCATCGCGAATACACCGCAACTCGTTAAAAAATAATGTAAATAACCAAGATTCATGCATAACACAATTTAGAGGCCGTTTGGGATTGATTATGAAAAGCAGATTTCAGCTTAAATCTGAATCAGTTTTCAAAATCAGATTTAATCTACTTTAAGCAGAATCAGTTTGCTGTTTGGCAAAATTAGCTGTGAACTAGTTTAAAGTTACAAAAAGTGTTTGGATAGAAAGTGATTAAATCAGTTTTGATATAACAAAATGACCATAAAGGACAGTACATAAATAAAGTTTCTAATATCCATTTAGTGAAGTAATATTAACCTTTCAATTGAAAATAACTACAATATACGAAAAAAATTATTGAAGAATCTATTTTCAACCATCTACAAAAGTTGTTACTTCTTATTCTGAATTAAAAATACCAACAATCTCGCATTAGTACTTATAGTATGATAACTTTCCCAAATTATAAATAAAGTCTATCTTAAAAGTCACACCCAATAATTAGTTAAAAGGGTATGAAATGTTTTTTTTGTGAAAAACATGGGGATATGATGGTAAATTAAAAGGGCAAAAAAAAAAAAGAAAAAGTGATTATTTCATAATCCTCACTTTCCAGGATTATGGATTTAATCAGTTTTTAGCTTTTTTAGCCAGATTAAATCTCATAATCTCGTTTGCCAAACACTCACACACCTGATTTAATCTAGATTAAATCAGGTTTGACCATCCCAAAATCAACCCCAAACACCCTCTTAATCATCTTGTTCAAGCTTTTTTAAAAAAAAGTAAAAAAGAATAGGCGTGCAAGAGGGAGGGAAAAATAATGCACTATCGTGTAGACAATCTAATCCGCTTCTTCCCACCAATTCCAAACTTTTCCATTTTTTCTCTCTGAACACACTATGAACGCCACCCTCTTCCTCCTCCCACCACCGCCCCTCCTCCCGCCAAAACTCCCCACCCTGTCCACGTCACCCTCACCCTACTTCCGCCCTACCCGGGCCAGTCTCCCGTTCCTCAAGTCCACTCACTCTCGCAGGCCCGACTTCAGGCTGCGGGCCGACGACGGGGACGCGGACGGCGGGGGCCCGGACGACTACGACATGGACGAGGAAGAGGCGGAGGAGGTGGACAACAAGAGAGACTACGACGTCGAGTACGACCCTCTTGCCGCCGCCGGGGCGGGCGACGACATCGCCATGGTCCACAGCAAGAGCTTCGTGTCGACCCGGGGCTGGGACTCGGAGATGATCGTCGACTACCGGATTAACGAGGACGAGTTCCACAAGATCAGCTTGCTCGATTGCGACTTCTTTATTCGAAAACCTCCCGACCCCGACTCGGACGTGTACGACTTCAGAGAGGTTTGACTTTTTACCGAATTCCTAGAATTGAGTTTGAAACGGCTGTTGTTGCTACACGGAGTAACATTAGTCTTTCCAAAATTATTGTACTTTTAAATGTTCGCAAGGATTCTGAAACAGTAAGATTCACCGTTTTAAATGCATAGTTGGTAACAAAATTTTGGAAAGACTAGCCCTACTCTGCTACAAATGTTACTGGTCTCGTTTGACTGGTCAAATGCTGTTTTACCTGCTATTCGAGTTTAATCTAATGAAATGATTGACTACTCAAATTTATTAACTTAGACATTTCCTATAAAGTCAAATGGACTCTTAACTTTGGAAATGCTTATCGTTTTCATTGATTTCTCAGATGCAGTCGAATACTCATTGGACCTTTGCATTTTGAAATGTTGGAAGGCTTTGTGGATGAATGCTGATGAATTATGGGTTTTTTTGGTGGTGTGCAGATGTATGTTACTCCTCCCGATACTGATATATATGCAATTCCTAGGGTTCTGGCACCAATGCCTCAGAAGGTACAAAATTATCAACTTGTGTTTTCAATAAGCAGTGCTATTATATGTCACTGATTCATCAAATGGTACTCTACAAGGGTTTTGGTTGATGCTATGTTGATGTAAAAAGTATGCTTGTTAATGTATTTAATGATTTCTTGGATTTCTTGATTACAGTACATTCGATGCGCCAAGAGTGATTATGGGTGTTACAATGTTACGGAGCCACCCATTGACGCACCTAGAGATCCCATGTATAAATCTGAGAGGGAGGTCTTGAAGGTATGTGCTATAGCGGTTTATGACAGGCTTTTGGTTCCTGGTAGTTTCTTATGTGGCAGTCAAGCAAATATATTGAATAAGCTGCCAATTCACTTGAGCGATTATCCTGTTTTGTCACCTCATAGTTTAATACCAAGCCATGGGCGAAAGAAGACACGATGATTTAAGAGGGATTCTTGTTGAACAATGTTTCAGCTCATTGCACAAAGAATAATGAAGCTCTACACATAAGAGGGCCATTACTTGTCTCTAGGTTTTGCTTGATTACCCAGAAGCTTGTCATGATAAGGTGTGGCCGAATGTTAGGAGAATTGCACGCATGCTACACTCTACACAAAGAAATGACTCTGCAAGTCATTGGTTGTTAGTTTTTCTACAAAAGCCGCCAAAAAAAAAAAAAAAGAAAAAGAAAAAGAAAAAAGAAACGTGGAGCTGGGACTTAGGGGTGAGCACGGTTCGGTTTGAGGGTCAAACCGCAAACCGAACCAATGAACCTCGGTTCACAAATTCTTAAACCAAACCGAACCAAGACACCTCGGTTTGAACGGTTCGGTTTGAAAGGTTCAAATTGAATGGTTCGGATCGGTTTGAGCATAGTTTAAACATTATTATGTTTTCAATAAAGAAAACAATAACCAATAACAACTTTTCTTAAGATTAATTTATAACTTTTTTCGGCTACCATATTTTTTGGGTGCTCATGGTTTATGGGAATACTTGCTCTCTTTCCTACATTGTTTGGGCTTTCAACATGATTACTACTGGATTAACATAACACCAATTTCAGAACTTACTTCTTAACAGTTGAGCAGGAAACTAGACCAAGAGGGTATGCATCACAATGGTAGTAAAAAAATACAGATAATTTCTTAAGTCTTAATATCTAACAAATCTGCACTTCTCTAAAGTTTTTATTACTTGATTTTTCTTTAAGTAGGCATGGCTTGTATTTTATCATTCTTGACTCTACTGTAATACTGGATATAACTAGCCTATTGGCTCCATGTTTACATTACAGGAGCCATAGTGTAAATGATGCAATATATAGTGAGTAATGGCTTTGAAAGGGTAGAATTAAAAGAGAAGACTAATTTAGAGTGAGCATGTTTTATTCTATCCTGGTTATTAGCTAATTAGGGTAAGGTATATATATATTTTTTATAATAATGTAACCCTCGGTTCAGTTCGGTTTAGTGCCGGTTTGGAAATCCTAAACCGTGAACTGAACCAAACCGGCCTCGGTTTGAAAATCTCAAACCAAACCATTCAAGCTCATCAACGGTTCGGATTCGATCGGTTCGGTTCCAACGGTTTGAACGGTTCGGATTGGTTTTATCGGTTTGTTGCTCACCCCTAAGCTGGGTGCTAATAACCTTTAGATGTCCAAAAGGGCATGGTTCATGTTGTGTGGCAAGCGTGCCATTATTATTGTTTCCTGTCAATATGAAAAATCTATACATACCAAAACTTAGATGCCTCTTTAAGATGTACAAATTTCCTATATAAAAGCAAAAATAAAGATTAGCCACGATCCTAGCGAGGGGGCTACATCAACACAATTTGGTGGGGGGTGGGGGGGAAATCAGTCTACGATTCACCTACAGTACACAGTACGAGGGATACCTATCAAAACTCCCGAAGCCTTCCTCCTAAAACTCGAATCAATTATCTTCATCAAGCATAAAACAGCTCTTCTCACGAGCATGCATATCCCCAGGGATCCTTTAAAATATTGGCTCCTCATGCCACATAGAAATTAAGACCCTTTGGCTTGGACAACAACACCCTCGTAAGAACATGCAACCCATGTTTAGGAAGGACTTGTTGTGCTGCAGTAGCTTGTGTCATGGGCATGGTTTTGCATCGCATGATCGCACCATAACCCTGCTTCATCTAGTGTATTGGTCACTGCGGCACGTTTAGATCTGGTACGATTTACATAAACATTTCCTGGATAGTTTTCTGCGAGCATAATCTTCTCCATACATGTCCACTCTCTACTTTGCACGTGAGCAGTAATGGCGGGAAAAACTGGATTGTTTACCTTGTATTAGGAACACCTATTAACTTTGTTTAACTAACGATCAGTAGGCAAGTCAACTTAGAAAGAAATGAGCATTGCGTATTCCAAGCTATTGCCTCCCAGCACCTATCGGAGAAAACAAGTTGTTCAGTTACCTACTGTTGAAACACGATGAGCACACAAATCAACTTAGGACGGGGTTTTGCATTGACCAAATCTGTAGATATGTTCTTGCAGTCTCCAAAGCTGAATTGAAGTGTGGAAGGGATGTTTTTCTTTTCCTGCCACCATCATTCCTGTCATAACCGGTGCTCACTCTTAGTCGCTTTTTCCCAAAGATGTCGTGTTAGATATGCCGGAGATTAAAAAGTGTTTGGGTTGTCGGTGTGAGTGATAGTGGTCATTGGCATTAGATGCCATCTAAAGTTCCAGCCTGACATAGGTCTTGTAAGATTGCTTATTTAAACAATTCTAGTAGCTTGGACTTACATTTCCATTTGATTTAGCATTCCATCAAGTGTATTTAGAACCTTAAAGGTTTTTCTCAATGCTCACACAAACATCTTTTTTAACTGATTTGGACATAAATTGCTTGTTATTATTAAATGTCAAATTTTCGTACTTCAGGATGACTGTAAGTACACTGTTCTTCTTGTAGGTTTTCTTGACGAAGCACTATAGGAACCGACGGTTGGGCGATTTGGAGTTTGTGCTAGACTTTGAGGAGATTTATGTTATTGATTCCAAAACAAAGTCAATAACCCGAGCAAAAGTTGTGGTAAGGAACGTTAAAATACTTATCTCACGCATCAAAGGTCATTAAAGGCTCTTCAAATGTTATCAGTATTCTCAGAGCCCCTTGTTATTATGAGCGCAAGCCCCTGCCATACTTTCCAAAGATCCACTTGTTATATTGGCCTACAAAATCATTTCTACATATTTGCTATAGAAGTCAATAAGCTAAATGTAACTGGCCCTCTCAAAAACCGAGACCAGATTATATTGGAGTTTTGGCCCACCAGTAAATGCAGTCAAATGTTTCATCCGTTTAGTCTTCATTGATCTGTTTGAGAGTTGCTTCATCCATTTCAAATGTATATCTAGTTCTTTTGAAACTTTTCTTCGCCATTCAAAAACAATGAAAAAATGATTATAAAAATTGATTATATTATAAATGCTTTTGTGCTTTTGCTTAATGCTCATAAAGGTTTTGGTTTTTATCTTTCTTATGCATTCTCTCTATTTGTACTATAGTGAAAAAATAATTGATGCATGTAAAGGAATGGTTCGTTATTGTTTTATTTATGATATTATTAAGAAAGGAATCGCTGTTTTGTCCAAATATACTTGCCTTTCCTAAATTTAACATTGGCCCTGTCAAAATATGGCCTGGTGTCCGCCCCTGCCTGGTAGGTGGGTATGCGTGAATTAATTTTCACAGACAATAAAGGGTGTGTAACTGCTGAATTTGCTGATGCTGTCAAGGGGCTGTCCAGCCAATTTGAACCTTGAAAGATCAGAGTCCTAGGTGATCTTTGCAAATACTAGCAATAAAAATATGCAGATAAGATTACTTTCTCAAAGAAAACCCAAATTGTCCATAACTCTTGATTTCCTCATAGAGCAGACCCTTCACCCTACCAGTTACAGACCTTTAACAAAGTCCAGTAAAACATAGCCATTCTACAGAGGCTGCACTGCGTCCAGAAATGGCCTACCTTTTGTATGGAGGACTAATGATGGAGTAAATAGAAAAGGATCTAAATAGTTGCATGGAGTGTGGGTGGGAGAGGGAGTTGGTGCAAGGTTCCGGAGCAGGAGCTTCGCCACTATAATGCGTTTGAGTGGGAGCGGGTGCGAGATTGGGAGCGAGGTTTTGGGGTGGGAGAGTTACTAGTATAGAAGAGTCCCTCAACTAAGTCTAACACACTTGAATCAGTTGCATAAACTGTGTTCCCTTCTACCCCGCTCTACATTTTTCAAGATCTTATCAAGAAAAGCACTCGAAACCAGAATACTTCATCTTTAGAATTGTTCCATTTAACAGCAGCAGCCCCTTCAATGCTGATGACAAAGATCACGAGTGACACAGTACTTTTCCAAGCTCTCAATGCAACTAATTTGCAGTTATACGCCCCTATCTCAGCCATCGTCCTCATATCAGCAGTCACTTTGAACCTTGTTGAAGCTCTTGGCCATAAAAGCTAGTGATGGTAAGAATGTATGTGATATTTGCCTAATGACTCGCAATAGTTCTTTCGTATAGTACCATTCCCATTCCTTTAAAAAGTATGGCTATCTGAATTTGCCAATATCATTCATAACTCTCACCCCTAAACTTCAGTTCCCGTTACTTTTGTAAATGTTAGTTGTTTCCTGTACTTCTGATTTCCTTCGATTTCAGAGTATTATTAAATTTCTGCGACAATCTCAACTATTTTGCATGCATGAAGTCACAAGCAACATGAGCTTCTTCTAAGCAAATTATTTTTGATGGATGTTGTTTCTGCCATGCACTTGGAACCATGATATGGTGGTGTTATGATCAAAGAGGAAAAAGCTCTTTTTTGTCTATAATTTATCATATTGGGCTATGCCTTTATTTTCTGACATTCTCTTATTTTGTTTATGAAATTGTTATTCTCTAATTAGGTGACAGTTCCAGAAGGAAGAAACAGGGATAGAAAGAATGACTTGCTTGTTGTTCGTGACAATGGGAACTCCTTCAGAATAATTCCTTCGGTGATAGTTCTAATCCGAATTAGTCTTAAAAGTGTTCTGTCTATCGTGCATTGGCTGATTAAGTGGTATATTCTTTATTTTTCAGGCTGACAGAGATGACGCCACCACTGTAATAGAGAAGGAAGAGTGGAACAATACTAGACAGGACATGGAGAGACACCTTAGCAAGCTGCGGGACTTCAGCGTTTCAAATTGGTTCTAGTTAACTCGGATGTTCAGGTTTAGAACTAAAGAGATTACTTCCTGAAGGATGTATGCCAGGTCGCGGAGTCTTTGGAACATGCACAGTTTTGTGACCTTTTAACCATTGATCGGCAACCATGAGACATACTGAAGGCATTTTTGGGACTTATAATGTCTCGGCGATTCAGGTTCTCCAGCAACGCTGCAAGCACGTTGAAGCCCCTTGGGCTTTTGAGTTTTTTTGTCTTGGAATTTTATGTTTGATTTCATAAAAACCCGTAGTCATCTTCTTTAGATACTTTTTTTTTTCTTCCTGCAGTTTCAGCTACCTCATTTTAATCCTAGTTTGTTTTACTATTTCCCATTTTAGATCTTCGGTAATGGCGACGGTTTTAGAAGTTGGTTGTTGGCGGTCATGGCAATGGTGACGGTTGTAGTAGTCCATAGCAGGTGCCGGTTGATGTGGGTTTGGGTGGTCGTCGTTGTCCATCACCGCTGTTGTTCTGAATCATCTGTTCCATACATTTGCTTTCTTTTTTCCTTTTATTTTTGTTTTGACAGGTTTACCCTTCTAACAAGTAAGGTGATTTGTACACAAACAGTTTTCTACTTTCGGTTAACAGAAAGTTGACTTTGGGTTCAGTTGGACCGTTTAAGGTCAGGGGATTAAGTGACGAATTAAATCCTAGGGAGCTGACTGGAACGGCGACGAGGGGTTTATTGCAATTTATATTAAATAATATTCCGTCCCAAAAAGAGAAAAAAAAAAAAGGTTATCCAAGTTTGACTTGCACATATTTTTAGAGTTTGGTCATTTTACTTGATTTTCCATCCTTACCTTCACTCTATCAAACGTGATTGCTTTATTATTTTCTCTCTCTTTGTCGTCTTCTTGTTGTATTTGTCAAGGACCAACCCAAGTAGCCCCTCAGAATTAAATTGGGAAGTTGGGAGCAAACAGATTGTTCTCAACCCATTTTGGTTGCACCCAAGGGCCCATTAGGGGTTTTATTTTGCGTGACACTTTGACACGGTCAACGGTCAATATTTCAACGCATTGAACCGATCAAAACGCGCATGTCCAAGGCACGTGCATTCTTCGCTCCGTATGCCTCGTGCGCGACCTTGGCGCCAATTATTTTACATTAGCGTGACTCACGGAAGCACACTCGTCACGCTGTGACCACCCAACACTGTTTCACCCAAAAATATCGGTCGATGGCGCACTCGGGGACAAGGGGTTTAGCCTTGGCCAACCTCATGGGGTCGGCCTCGGCCTCAGCCTCCCCCATGGGGTTGGCCTCGACCTCCCCCAGGGGGTTGGCCTTGGCCTTCCCCCCAGGGTTAGGCCTTAGGCTTTCCCCAAGTCACCCACTCCCCTCGCGATGCCCATTTTCGCGCGTTCTTCGCTACGTGCGCTTCGTATGTGATTTTGGTGCCTTGTTTATTACGTTGGCACGATTCACGATAACACGCTCATCGCACCTCGACTACCCAACTCCTCGTTGTCCACCAAAACACCAACCATCGGCGTGCCCAGAACTTACCAAAAAGGGGGAAGTGGCCTTGGCCTTGGCCACCCCCTAGGGTCGGCCTCAGCCTCCCCAAGGGGGTCGGCCTCGGTCTCCCCAAGGGGGTTGGCCTTGGCCTTCCCCCAAAGTTTGGCCTTCGGCCTCCCCTTCTAAACACACATTTCTTCACGGGGTCTTGCGTCTTGGTGATGCCCACCAGTGCTTGCACACCAACCTCATGGTGTCCATCACCCACGGCCGCGCGTGTCGCCATTGCGATGCCTGTCGCCCAAAGTTGCGTGCTACCCCCAAGTGACCCATTGCCGACGGACGCGTACCATCACTCCCAACTTCGGCGCTACCGGAGATCGCATTCATCATTATTATATAACATGCACACTTGGCTCGCGCCCCGTCTCTGGGACACTCGACGCCTGCCCGTGCGCAGTCTCAGCGACAGTCGTCGCCGCGCCCATGCGCCACTTCCATAATATGTGCCCTCGGCACCAGATATTGTCTCGCGACGGTTGTCGCCGCGCCCGTGCGCCACTTCCATAACATGTGCCCCTATACCAGGTATTGTTCTCGCGATGGTCGTCGCCGCGCCCATGCGCCACAATCAATGTCTCGTGCTGTAGGCACCGCGTCCATGCGCTACAATCAATGTCTCGTGCTGTAGGCACCGCGCCCATGCGCCACAATCATGTCTCATGCTGTAGGCACCGCGCCCATACGCCACAATCATGTCTCGTGCTGTAGGCACCGCGCCCATGCCCCACAATCAATGTTCGCGCCCATGTGCCACAATCATGTTACATGCCTCCGGGCACCACACTCATTCACCACACCATGCGCCCCCGCCATGGACGTGGAACATGCTTCGACCCACTCTCTGAAGTGTGCAGCATTCTGAGGGGCTCCGCTCGTAGTACTCTGGCGCGAGGACCCTTCGCAGCGGGATAGGCTCGTTACCACAAAGCTATCGCCGCCTGGGGTGACTTGCATGACACTAGGCACTGAGCTGCGACCATGTCCACTCACGTTACCGGTGATCATCGACGCCCCCAGGATGATGACCCCTGGGTCACTCCGGGATGGGAGCAGGTCTTTGGAGGGCATCGCGCCTAGTCTGCTTGGCAGTTGGTCACAGGGGCCTCCCCTCACCGCTGTCAGGTTCTCTACGCGTCTCTTGACGCACCTTTGTGGGATTCAGTAAGGGCTTGGACCGGTGGCTGGGGCAACGGGCTTACTCTGATCATTCTGTCGCGGTGTGGTTAGTCTTCTCATACAGGTAGAGCGACGCTATGTGGGGTAGGCAGCACAAATTTGGGAACCAACAGTCCAACGTAGAACCAGTATTTTTGGATCCCCTGGTGACGTGTCACTCCCAGGGGACGACATGTGGCATTTTATGACACAAGCACACTGTTTCTTATAAATAGTGGACTTTATGACTTATTCAAGGATTTTTGCTCATTTTCACAAAATCACTTTCTCACTCTAGAACTTGAGAGCTCTTGGATTCTAGAGAGAGAAACACAATTGGACATAATCTTGGACATAACATTGGACCCTGACTCGGACCTTGACTTGGATTGTCGATTGCCGGCCCTGTTCGTCTCAGCATTGTCTCCACAACACTGCCATCCCTCATGGCCTGTCTGGGAAGCCTTGCTCTCTACCTTTACTCCACCCTCACTGTCTCTCACTTTGTACATCTGGAAGTTGACTCAAACTGCAGCCTTTGTGGCACCTTCATGTAAGTACGAACCCACTTTCCTTGGCATCACCGATCAACCTCAAAAGAGAGGGTCCGTAATTGGTGTTGAAGAATTGAATGGAGAAAAATGGCTAAGGCAAAGAGAGGAGTACGTGGAATAAGAAAATATAAGAGAATAAAAATTGAAGTGGATGCCTGGATTATGCTGACGGGAAAGCTTTAATGTGGCGGGTTCTTCACGCGCTATCAGATTTGCTGACGTGGATGCTTTAATGGCATAAATTATGGAGCCATTAACAATTCCAATCTGTCTTTAATTTGATAAAATTAGTTAATCTTCTATTTCTTTTAAATCCTTTTTCATTTCTTTCAATTTCTATTCCTTGTAGTAAGGCAAATAGTTGTAATCTCCATATATGTGAAGGTTATACTTGCACGAGCTGGTAATGAAAAATTTGCCTTTCCTTTGACATTTTGGTTGTGTTAATTCCTGAAAAATCACTAAAAGTTCCTAAAAAGTATCCTTGAGCTACGGGTCCATCACAATTGGTATCTAGAGCCAATACCAATGCATACCAACTAAAATTTTCACCATGAAATCTATAATTGTAGTTTAACCTAGATGGGCTATGCATTTAATATCAATAAAAAATAACTGGATGAGCATGCTAGCCTTATCGAGGCTTAATTCTCGGATCATTTTGGCGCCATTGATGATCAATTGGCAGAAATGAAGGAAACCATATTCAAGATCCCAGACCTAAAATCCTCCATTGGCCGAAGGATCTTAAGTAACTTGCGATAAAGATTTCCAATTGTAAACTGATGGTAGTCTCTATGGTTGGTCTTGTTTCCTGTTTTGCCTGTCTGGCCTAGAGCAGGAACCTTTTCCCCTGTCATTTCCCTTGTTGATTATCAACTGTTGCATCGTCCTTTGAGGCTCAGCCAATGACTGTCTCACTAAAGGTAATTCCTAAGTTAATGTGTAATCTATATATTTACTCACACACATGCAAAGAAAAGAAAGGATGATGGGGTAGAACTGGTTGAAAATTTTGACATTGAGTTGAGTTGTTGACAGGTATAAGGTTTGGCCTGAAAGTAGGCAAACCCTATTATTTTTCACAGAAATTGACTAACTAGCCAGTTAGTCAGTAGCCAAATTAACTTTTCAAGAAAAATCGGCCGGTTGGTCAGAGCCCAACTCCATTTTTATGGTGAAATCGGACGGTTGATTAGAGACAAAATCGATTTTTTTTTGGTAAAATCGGCCGGTTGATCAGAAGAGAATTAAAATTTCTTGAGAAAATTGGATGGTTGATCAGAGAGATGGACATGCAAATATTCAAATCAGATGGGAAAACAGACGAGTATATTTGAAAACCGTCTGGTTTGTCCGATAAAAAATTCCGATTTTATAAATTTTTGACTCTTATCTCTGCTCTCTCACTATATATTTAGGATTTATCCCTTCAAAACGACATTCGACTCTCATTCTCTTCAAATAATTTCCAATGGCTTTCGAGGACGATCCCACAATCTTTGAATTCCAATTCCGTGCCTTTGTCGATTCCTTCAACAAGATCGAATTGATCCACCTTGATGGGCGATTCAACCTGAAATCCGTGATGAGCATGAGGAGTGTGGATTTTCATGAAGACATTCTTTGCGCTGCTTGCAGATTCTAGGATGTTGATTATCACGTCTTTCGTTTTGGTTTGGATGAACTCTGCCCTGTCTACGAAGAATTTTTTTGCTTTGGTGGACATCCTGGTTAATCTTCCTATTGCTGTTCTGGTCATCTAAGATGGTTATGCTAAGGCCCTCAATACTTTGCTGAAGGTCAAGAAGGAAAAGGCTAGGGCTTTCATCCAGGGTAAAGGTATTCTGCTGTCTCCCCTGATAGAATATTTTTCTGCTAAATCGAATGATCGTGATCAGTGGTATGCATTTGGTCGGGTAGCTGCTTTGGCATTATGCCTGGTGGCCAAGTATCTCACCTTTTTTGGCCCCGGCGTTGATGATGTGAGGCTGACCGATATATTAATTCAGGTGTCCACAAAAGGTAAAACTTTGATCCCCTTAGTGGTAGCTGAAACCCTTTATGGCATTACTGATGTTCATAAGGACCTGAGTGTGTATTTTGGGGGTAGCTCCTTGCTTCTGTTTACTAGATCATATAGTCTGATAACCAAACCTGATGTGGTAGGGTATAACCGCAGTTCTTTCCATTCTCGTGTTTGCTTTTTGAGGGTCGGTCTGGAGTAGCTGATTGGACTAGATTCTTCTGTATGCGGGAGTCCAAAGATATCCGCTGGTACTGTAAATGATGGAGAACTCACGGACCTACTTTGAGAGCTGCTGAATATCACTGTGTTTGTGTTCTGGGATGGTGTTCTACATCATTCTACTTTGCTTACCGGATCTTGAGGCAGTTTGGTTCTGAGCAGGTGGTCCTGAATTGAGGTGAAAGACCTTAACCCTTCCATAATTGAGGCTGTTTTGTGAGGTTGGGGGTCTCTGCCTTATACCCATAGTTCTATATAAGTTAGATCATTTTTCACTGGTATAGATCTGTTGTTCCCTTGTTGTTTGAAGCTTATATCCGTTGGCTTTGGACCCTTGTTCGAAAAATATGCTAGCTTTAGAGGGCCGGATGAGAGCCAAGCTGAACTGGGATTTCTCGAGTGCTTGCGAGATAAGATCCCTGGAGCAAGCCAAGAAAGAAGCTCGTGCTGCTACTGGATTAGGGCTGGAGGCGCCTAATTCTAGCAAATCTTTTCAGAGTACTGTGCATACGTCATCCTCAAGTTGAGGAAGAAATCTGTGTTGTTTGGATCATGCAATTTTGATCGATGCATAAATGCTAGAAGAGAAGTTCAATGCGGGCGGGAACCCAATACGGTCTCTGCATATGGATGAGCACCGAAGACACCCTTCTTTGTTGCCCAAGGAGAAACCATAGAAGAAGTCACCGTTTATCAAAGATGCTTAGGACCGGGAGGCGGGCATGGATACTTATCTCGAGGGTCAGTTTGATCGTAGGCATGATAAAGGTAAAGATAGGGTGGATAAAAAATTGGCTTTTGAGGTAGAGGAGTCGGAGGATGTTATTCTGGTATCTCAGAGGTTGACTTACAATAAAAGCATGGAAACATGGAAGTCAATCATATGTCTGAATGAGGAAAACACTCCGGCTTCAAAGAAGAAGAAACACATGCTAATAGATTTCCCATAGGTTGCTGATATGACCCAAAATTTTCTTTTGCCCTAACTTTTGACTAGGCTGCCCTTTGCAGGGTTTTCGTCCTAGCAGGTATTTTTTCTTTTCATAGTATTTTTTATTTTCATTTTTCTTTGCCCTAACTTTTGCCTAGGCTGTCCTTTACAGGGTTTTCGTCCTAGTAGGCGTTTTTCTCAGTAATGTATTCTATATCTTAGCGACTGGATAAAAGACTTTTATTAAAATTTAACCGCACCCAAGGTGACTTTACGGGCTGCCTACGTACCTTCATCTATACGTTACATTAAAATGTGTATACTGTAATGATATTCTTAAGGAGAATCAGGTTATTCGTTGTTCAATTACAAATTTTGCTCAAGCATGATATTCCTTTAGTCGGTCTAGATTGACTAACTGTGACAACTCGATTCCATCTAAATCGACTAGCAACACTAAACCCTCATTCATGATTTGCTTGATCATATAGGGACTTAAACAGTTGGGTTCGAATTTTCCTTGCGACTTCTAGGTTTGTCTAATGTTCTCCTTTAATACCAAATCTCCTTCTTTCAAATTATGTCCCTTCACTCGCTTGTCAAAGGCTCGGGCAATCCACTTCTGGTAACCTTGAATGTAGTATAGGGCTTTTAATCTTTCCTCATCTGCAAGGGTTAATTCTTTGAATCTGTGTCTCACCCAATCTTCTTCGGCTATTTGGTTTTCCAACAATACCATTAGAGAATTAACTTCCAATTCTATAGGGAGTATGACCTCCAAGCCATAGACTAGCAAATATAAGGTAGCTTCAGTTGATGTTCTCACTGATTTTCTATAGTCCTAGAGAGCATAGGGGAGTTTATCTGGCCAACTCTTACAGAAATCCATCATTTTACTCAACATGCTCTTGATATTCTTGTTAGTGGCCTCTAAAGCCCCATTGGTGTGTGAACGGTATGGAGACGAACGATGTCGAATAATATCGTACTCCTCGGCTGAGTCCTTGACTTCTCCCTCGAAATGTAAGCAGTTGTCTGATATCAACTCTTGGGGTACTCCACATCGACAAATGATCTTCGTCCGAATAAACTGGGCATACAAAGTGGCTTATGCCTACTTCATGAAGTAATCTATGACTACTAATATGAATTTATGTCTGTTTTAAGCACGGAATACAAAACGGCTTTTGCCCACTTCATGAAGTAATCTATGGCTAGCTACTAATATGAGTTTATGTCTGTTAGAGGCTTTGAGACTAATCTTTCCTATCACATATATTCCCCAAACTGACATCATATTATATAACTCTTGGGGCGGGAAATGCTGTAGGTTGGCATACGCTTGACACTTCTGACATCCTTTTAATTGCTCGACACAATCTTGCTTCGTTGTACTCTAATATTATACCTGTTCGAGAATTTTCTTTGCTAGCATTCGACCGTTCATGTGCGGTCCACACTATTCTGAATGTATATCCTCCATGATCTGGTTGCTCTCTCTCTCTCTCTCGGTTACGTACAATAGGTGCTTTCCATTACAATGTCTCTTGTACAATCTTCGGTCACACATGTTAAACTGTGGCGTGCACCTTCTTAAAGCTATTCGGTCCTTTTTTAAACATTCGTCAGGGTATTTTTCGTCTTCGATAAGATTTTGCACATTGGTGTACCAAGGTTTGATTACTCCGTCCTGCTCTACAGGTGCTATCATGAATCAGAAGTTGGTCTATCTCTTTTTCGTATCACAAACTGTTCTACCTCCTGTCCTTTAGGTATATCCACCATCAACACAAGGGTGGCTAAGGCATCGGCAAAATTACTCTTGAGATGGGGTAGATAATGGAATCCACCTCTTCAAATTGGTCTACAATTTCCTCAAGATGGGCATGATATGCTTGTAGACATCGTCCCTGATTTTCCACGTACCCCGAATTTGGTATGTGATCACTGCTGGGCCCTGTACACTATAATCTCTCGAACTCCTAAGTTTAGGGCCATTTCTATACCAATGATACATGCATCGTATTCAGTGGTGTTGTTGCTACCGCCAAAAGCCAGCTTGATTGTTGTAGGTGAATGAGCTCTATCCAGTGAGATTAGCAATATCCCTACTCCAAATCCTTTGTTATTAACTGCTCCATCAAAGTACAATTGCCACCTAATTTCTGAGTCCACAATACACACTCCTTTATCTGGGAACTTCGCCAACCATTTGCTGGTATCTGTCTGACATTCGGCTAACAAGTCATCTACATCCTTCCCATTAATCGACTTTTAGGTGGCATATGTGATATCAAATTCTGACAGCAATAAAAGTCACTTGACTGTGCGGTTGGACATTAGTGAATTTTGGAACAGGTATTTCATATGATCCATTCTCGCTAGCAGTCAAATGGGATAAGCTAAAACATAATGTCTCAATCTCTGTATTACCTAAACCAGAGATACACACGTCTTCTCTAAATTTGAGTAATTCACTTCTCCTTGGGTCAGCTTCTTATAACATAATAAATGGCTCTCTCGACCAAAGAATTCTTCAAAAGTTGGGTTAATATGGCTCTGGCTGTGGTATCGGTTAGGGTTAAGGGACTACCGGGTATCGGAGGGCTTAGGACTGCAGGATTACTGAGGTATTGTTTGATCTTGTCAAAGGATTCTTGGCACAAGGGGTTCATTCTTTGATCAAATCATTCTTCAACATTTTAAACAAAGGTTCACAGATCATGGTTGGAATATGAACTGGCTAATGTACTGGATCCTGCCCAAAATTCCTCGGATCTCCTTCTTCGTCTTGGGTGGGGGAATCTCAACTATGACTTTGATCTTGGTAGGGTCCACCTCTATCCCTCTCTTGCTCACCATAAAACCTGGCAACTTCCTGGCTGCAACCCCGTACACGCAATTCTGCCCGTTTAACCTCACATTGTACTGTCTCAAGCTCTCAAAGTATTTTCTTAACACTGTGCAATGATCTTCCCGTTTCTTCGACTGGTTGATCATATTGTCCACATGCACTTCTACCTCCTTATGAATCATATCATGAAACAGGGAAGTAGCGACTCACTGGTATGTAGCCCTGGTATTCTTCAAACCGAAAGGCATCACGGTGTAACAAAAAGTACCCCAATGGGTGGTGAAGCCTGTCTTCTTCTGGTCCTCAAGAGCCATATTTATTTGGTTGTACCCCGCAAAGCAATCTACGAAAGATACCAACTCATGCTCAGTTGTATTGTCCATGATCATGTTAATAATGGACAAAAAAATTTGTCTTTGAGAGAAGCTCAGTTTAGGTCTCGATAATTGGCACACATTCTGGCTTGACGGGAAGGCTTGGGAACGGGTACGATATAAGGCTAGCCAGATAGGGTACTCAATCACTTTGATAAACTCAATGTGGAGTAATTTCATCACCTCCTCCTTGAACTTCATAGACCACTCCGGTCGCAACTTACATATATTTGCTTGATAGGCTTGGCTTCAGGCAGGGTAGGTAGGTAGTGTTCCATAACTAATGGGTCTATACTGGGCATGTCACTGTAACCAAACAAATACATCGATAAATTTCCTAAGGAGTGCAGTGATTTCTTCCCTCCCTCCCCCTTCTCTCTCTCTCTCTCTCTCTCTCTCTTATCTAGGCTGGTCCCTATTTTAATTTCTTTCGCATGTTCTAGGGTGTCTATGTTGACTTTGACTATTTCTTTGGCCACTGGCTTGACACGAGTAGATTCTCAGTTTTCATTTCTTTAAATATTTTTTCTCTTTGGGGTCCATTAGTTGTGATTCATTATTGACCGTGTCGATTAATTCATCATAATCTATATCAGCAACCAAAGGATAATCAAAATTAGTCATCATATTATCAATCAAATAGTCTGAGAAAAGATAATAAATGAGCAGATTCAAATTGGCTAAGGTGACATAAGCATCCAAATCTTCCGCCTTCTGAGCATCTTTGGCAGCAGGACTTCCTTTTGTAGCTCTCCCACAGTTAGTGGTCCGTACTCGATCATCCAATACCGTGCATCACCTTGTGCTTGAGTGATTAGGCTTGCTGGGTTTATGATCTGGTTGTCCACTTCACAGATAAGCACCGTGATAAGCATAACAGTGAAGCATGCTGTCATTGCTTCTGGTTCCATCAAATCTATCCAATAAAAAATCTCTTTGATACCCGACTTGGTCAGGACTAACAGTTCCTCGTCCTCGACCCATTCACAGTCATAGAATATCTCCCATCCTGTAATCTTCTTCTCGGTCTCGACATTGTATATAGGTTCCAAAAATCCATAGAAGGGCTCACTCTCCCCTTCTTTGATGGAAGCATCCATTCATAGTAGGGAACTTAGTCATGCTTTTGACGTTCGTGCACTGCCCGCTTTTGTTGTCCTACTTGGCATGTGCAAGCTTCCAGATGACATCCTTCTTCTCCTTTTTGGTTGACTTATACCCTAAGCCAAACTGGTCTTTCTTATTCTTAACATTTGGGAAACTAGGAATTCCTTGGCAGTTTTGGCCTAAGTCTTTTCCGGGGAAGTAGTAAAACTTCCTCAACATAGGGAGCACGGTTGTACTGCTGTATGGGGGCAAAGATGAGGAAGTTTTCACCGTGATAAACTTCTTCATACTCGAGACACTAAATTTGGCTATCCATTCTAAATCCCCTGAGCAGAATATCGAACCAGTCATGCGGCACCTGAACACTATCCCTTTCTTTCTCTACCTATCTGATCTGAGGTAACTGTGAATCACCCATGATGGTGAAGATGAACTTATCCAAGACAAACTTAACCTTTTGGTGCAATGTAAAGGAGATTGCACCTACAGAGTGTATCCATGGTCTTCCCAACAAGAGGTTAAATACGGTAGGTATATCAAAAACTTGAAATTCCACATCAAAACTAGCAATCCCCACCGCCATCGGGAGCTTAACTGTACCAATCACTATTCTTCGGGTATGTCGTAGGCTCGGACGGCTTGGGTGGAAGGGGTGGACTCTGATGGGTCAATGCTGAGGGCTTGGACAACACGTAGGGGCAAATATTCAAGGCCTAACCATTGTCTACAAGGATTAAGGGAACCCTCTTTTCAAGCGTTCTCATGGTGATATGGAGCGGGTCGTTATGGCTTAGTCCTAATTTGGGCAAGTCTGATTCAAAAAAGTGAGGATACTTCCGTAATTTATAGCCCCTAGCACTTGGGACAAGTCTTCGGGCTAGGTTTGGATCAGTATCTGGGCCTTACTAAGTAGTTTGATGAGGGCTTGACGACGAGAGTATGAAGTAGATAACGATCCCTATATGAAGATGTTGGCTTGGGTTTTCTTCAATAGTCTTAGGACTTCATCATCAAGAGGGTCTTGAGAAAGCAACGGTCGAATGTGGTTGGTTAGGGTGTGGCTTGGTACATTCGGTTTGATTGGGTTAGGTAGGATACCACGACATTGGGTCGGAACCAGTGTTGTTAAAGGTGCAGGTGCACCTAAGGCGCAAAAGGTCCCTGGAGCCTAGGCGCAAGGCGCAGGCACGCGCCTTTTCGAAGCGAGGCGCAATATTAAAATAAATAAAAATAAATAAATAATAATACATTAAAACAATAAACTATGTTAAAAAAAAATAAGAACTTGACAATTAACAAACTTCCAAACACTAGAAAAAGTTTCAAGTTCCATCACGTCATAATTTAACAAGTTTTCAACATAAGAGAAGTCTTAAATTCACTGAAAAATAACAAATTACCAAACACTAAATGAACATAACACCACCATCTTCATCATCGTTAAGAGCCAAGGCAGCAACGTTTTCTTCAAATGGAATCATTCGTTTAACCAATTCTCGAAATAAGTCAAGCTCCATAAATTTTACGTTTAACAATGATAAAGTTAAAAAAGAAACACAGCTCCTTTTGTGCTCCCAATTGTGTAAAGAACAAAATTTTTTGAGAAGAAACTGAAAAAAGGGTGGAAAGCCATCATAAAGGAAAGTGTCAATCATTTCCAACAAGAATAAAAGCATCATTAGTAACACCAACTCTATTTGATTGAAGAGAAAAGCTCCTAGAGAATATAAGTTTGATCAAGTCATCCTAAATCCAAGAGAAAGCACAACCCTCCGGTCAAGTCAAGTGACTCAAGCACCAACGCTTTTCCTGATCAAGATGAGTTATTGTACCTCATACAGTAAACAAATCAATTAATAAGTCACAACAAATGACGAACCCATAAAAGTTTCAACAACCAGAACCTAAGAAACTCAGTATAACAGTAGGAAATGAATTCAAGAACAAATAAAGAAAGGCTTATGCTTTTCACCAATTTATGAACCCAATTATACAAAGAAATCTATCAAAGTAAGTCTTTTACCATGGTATGTTTACAAGGAAAAACCCAAACAGGGAAAATCCAAGAAGACCCAAGACATGTACATAGATAGATATGAAGTGGGTATTTTAAAGTTGATAAGGGTTTTGAGTAGTTGAAATTTATAAGCTAGAAACATAATCTAAATAATAGATCTTTGGCGGTGGAGTGCCTGATGATTCCATAAAAGGGGGAGATAAATCTTCTTGGAGCGGCTCTAAATAACAAGAAAGAGAGAGAGAGGAGAGAGGGCGAAGGGGACCGGCGACTGAGGTGCAGGCGGCTGAAGCAGCACCAGCGACTGGAGAGCAGACGGGAGATACGCCGGCGAGCGGAGACAGGAGCTGCAACAGGTCGACAACGACAAACTGAGATTTGGGTCTTGGGTCTTGGGTCGCGAGGTGAGAGACAGAGACTGAGAGAGCTTGGGTGTCTTAGCGTGAATCAGAAATGGGGTTTTGACTTGGTAAAGACAAACAGGAAAATAAGATCGACGGCCCACCACCCACGTGAAGAAAATCCAACGGCTAGATAGCCTTGCGCCTAGCTTGGCGCCTCCACCGCCGCGGCGCGCCTATCGCCTTGGTGCCCCTCGTGCGCCTCCTTGAACGCGCTATGCCTAGGCCTAGGCGAGGCGCGCTGTGTGAGCCTAACTGCGCCTTGCGCCTAAGCGCGCTTTTTACAACACTGGTCGGAACATAAAACCTGTTTCTTTATCATATTCTTCTTCGATAGTGAAGGCCTCGCCTTCCATCAACTCTTCCCATGTAATCACATCACACAATTATGGCAGAGAATCATACGCTGAAATTGACTTCCAAACTGGCTGGCTAGCTGAAACAATAAAAACGGTTGGATCCATGACTGGTCGGCTATCATCAATACAGTTAACCCTGTGAGACGGCAAAGATTCCTTCTGGACATTTGGCCTTGTTGGAGGGGAGACTTCACCCATGTCAATGAGGTCTTTTATGACATGTCGGAGCATCATGCATCTCTTGGTAGAGTGCCCTTTCCCTTGATGATAGGGCAAAAAGCCTGTACATCATATCCTTCTGGTATTACCGCTGATGTAAAGGTAGGCGACAACTTAAATATCATACCCCTCTTTAACAACTGCTCAAAGACTTTGGACAGGGGTGCATTCAAAGGTGTGTACTTCCTCTTAGGCTCCACAATGGCCTCCCATGACATTTTCTGGGCTGCTTGTGCATTGTTGGCTGCAAATGGTTTGGGCTGTGCATTAGAAATCCTTGGACTAGCTCGGTATACCCCTGGCTTTGACTCACGAGATATGCTTCCCTTATTGATGGCATCCTCTACCTCTATGAGGTATCCCATAAGAGTTTTGAGCGATGTGTGGTAATAGCCCAAGATATAGTCATGGTATACAGAAAATAGATTATTCCTGACAATATTCACTTGTTCTTCATCTATCGGCCAGTTCACCATCTGAGTTGCCTTATTCCTCAATCTAATAATGAAGGCTGACGTAGACTCCCTCGGCTCCTATTTTGTGGTTTCCAAATCTCTCTGGGTGATATCTAGGTTGGCATTATACTGATACTGCTTCACAAACTCTCTCACAATACCTTCCCAATTTCAGACACGAGTTTCATCCAAAGTGAGGAACCAACGAGAGGCGGTTCCTGTGAGAGTACGGTGGAACAACTATATCAAACTAGTTCCGATTCACCCTATACGGGGCTAGGACTTGCATGTACATCTTAATATGGATTTTGGGATCGGTGGTCCCATCAAAGTTATCCATCTCCTACATCTTAAACTTGGGGGATAATTTATCCTCGGGGTTCATGGTTAAGGCACTGAGGTCTAGGGGGTCATCGACTCTTCTCATCCTGGCGATTTGAGATTCAAGTGCTGCTAATTTGTCCTTCCATTCTGGCACGACATGGGTTTTCACTTCCTCGTCCTCGCACTAATACTGCCAATCAATTTTTGGAAATTTCTTCTTGTCATCTTTCTTTTCCCCATCTTTTGGTTCTTTCCTACCTCTCCTCTTGAGGTTGTCCAATTCCTCGGCGATTCAAGATTGTTGATCTGTCAAAGTCGTCAACCCATTTTGAAAATCATTATGTAGTTAACTTATAATCCAAAGTGGAGATCTGTGAGAATTCTTTAGCCTTTGGAGTTCGTGAAAGCTTTCTGTATGAGTCCCGATACTAACCACGCTAAGCCTAAATTGTATAGAAGGATTTATCAAAAATTTAGTTACACATACCATATAGATCGAGCTGGCTGGCTCGTACCCTAATAGGGGTGAATGAATTTTTTTGGTCCTTGGGGTATTTTTTTAGATTTTGAAAATTGAAAGGTAGGACTTGCTAATCGTGCGGTTATCCAGAAAGAAAATCGGTCGGTTGGTCAGTGTGATTAGGGTTGTTTTTGGGGAATTTTCTAGGAATTTTTTAGGAAGGGATGGTTCTGACTAACCAGCCGGTTGGTCAGTGTGGTTAGGGTTCGTTTCTAAGAATTTTCTGGAAGGGAAGGTTCTGACTAACCGTTCGGTCATCCTGATGGACAAACCGACCAGCTGGTCAGTAGGGTTAGGTTTTGTTTTTGGTAACTTTTATGGAAGAAGGTTCTAACTAACCATCTGATCACTATGACGGGTAAATCGGCTGGTTGGTCAGTGTGGTTAGGGTTTGTTTTTGAGAATTTTTTGGGAATTTCTCTAGTGAGGTAGGTTCTGACTAACCATTCGGTCATCTTGATAGACAAACCGGTCAGTTGATCAGTGTGTTGGATCAGGGCATAAACCAACAAGTTTCGAGTTTTTTTTCCAAGTAATGTGCCCATTGACTTACTATCCGATTGGGAGTGCGGTTAACTGGACGGTTTGTGATAATGTGTATTGGATAGAAAACCCAAAATGTGTGGGTGTCCCACATCGGTTATTTAGAGAAAGTCAGTACTTATCTCTAAGTATATATATGTTGTCTTGTATTGTGTTTTAAGTACAAGAGACAAGAGAAAATAGTCTTTCTTTGAGTAGGAAGAGTCTTTCTTTGAAGAGAGAGGAGCCATTCTTTGAGAGGGTTTGTTGAGAGTGACCAAGGTCTGTAATCTCCAGTGATAAACATAGTGAAATCGCTACTACCACCGTGGAGTAGGCTTTCACCGAACCACGTAAATCTTGTGTCTCTATTTTCTATTATTGTTTTTCGATTCTCTTCTTTATTGCTTGGTGCATAATCTAGTATATTCCTTTACAAGTGGTATCAGAGCTGAGGTTCAGTGGTAGATTGAAAGCACCTTGCAATGGCCCTAAATACTTCGACGAAGTATGATTTGGAGAAGTTTGATGGATCGAACGATTTCAGTTTATGGAGGATGAAGATGCGTGCTGTTTTAATTCAGCAAGGGTTGTTGAAAGCGTTAAAGGGGAAACAAGGGCTTCTTGATACGATGTCTGATGATGAAAAAGAAGACATGTTGGAGAGAGCCCATAGTGCCCTGTTGCTATGTTTAGCCGACAACGTGTTACGAAGGGTTTCTCAGGAAACGACTGTAGCTGGATTATGGCTGAAATTGGAGAGCTTATACATGACGAAGTCTCTGACAAATCGTCTGTATTTAAAACAACAGCTGTATACTCTTTGGATGAAAGAAAGTACATCGATCAGTGATCATCTTGATGAATATAACAACGTAATATTAGACCTGCAAAATATTGATACCAAGATAGAAGATGAGGATAAAGCTTTACTGTTGCTGTGTTCTTTACCTCCGTCATATGAACATCTTGTTACTACCTTATTATATGGGAAGGACAGTATCTCCATGGAGGAGGTTGAGGCTGTGATAAATTCTCAAGAATTAAGGAAGAAGGTTTCAGAAAATAGGGGAGAAGAACATGGTGGCGGTATGATGGCGCGAGGCTGAAGCATCTGCTGGGTCTAGAAATAAAGGAAGATCGAGGTCTCAGTCAAAGACTAGAAAATTGAAGTGCTATCATTGTCACAAGGAAGGGCATTACATAAAGGATTGTCCTGAGCGTAAAAGGAAGAAAAATGATAATTCTAAGACGGCTGATGCTGGAGTAGTAAAAGATAATTCTAATGGTGCAGATGTTCTCTCAGTTACTATCAGTTCCTCAGATGGAGGGTGGATTCTTGATACGGGTTGCTCCTATCATATGTGTCCCAATATGGATTGGTTTGCCACTTATCGCTCATTTGATGGTGGTAAAGTCCTTATGGGAAACGATGTCGCCTGTAAGGTGGTTGGGATATGTTCAATTCAGATTAGGATGCATGATGGTATTGTGAGATTTTGACTGATGTCAAGCACGTTCTAGAGCTGAGAAAAAAAATTGATTTCTTTGGGTACGCTTGACTCCATTGGTTGTAGCTATCGGGCTGCAGGTGGAGTTATAAGGATAATGAAGGGTGCTCTTGTTGTGATGAAGGGGTTGAAACAAAATAGTCTCTATTTGTTACAGAGTAGCACAGTTATAGGAGCAGCAGCAGCAGCTTCATCTTCTGATATAGATTCTGACACTACCAAGCTTTGGCATATGCGTCTTGGGCATATGAGTGAGAGGGGTATGGATGTGCTAAGCAAACAAGGTTTGTTGGGAAGCAAGAAAATCGGGAAGTTGGATTTTTGTGAGCATTGTGTCTTCAGGAAGCAGTGCATGGTGAAATTCAGTCGGGCTGATCATACCACCAAAGGTATAGTGGATTATATTCATTCAAATCTTTGGGGTCCTTCCACGGTTCCTTCTAAGGGTGGTGGCAGATATATGTTGACCTTTATTGATGACTTCTCAAGAAAGGTCTGGGTGTACATCTTGAAAAAGAAGAGTGATATCTTTGTTTAGTGTTAGTAGTTTAAGATGATGATTGACAAAAAAAATGGCAAAGAAATTAAAGGTTTGAGGACTGACAATGGCATGGAATTCTGCTTGGATGAGTTTACTAAGTTCTGCAAGAATGAAGGCATAGTGAGGCATCGCACTGTTAGAAAAATGCCACAGCAGAATAGGGTTGCAGAACGGATGAATAGGACTCTCCTTGAGAGGGATCGATGTATGCTTTCAAATGTCGGGCTATCGAAGAAATTTTGGGGAGAAGTTGTTAACACAGCTGCATATTCGGTAAATAGGTCTCCATCGATTGCAATTGATTGCAAGAGTCTTGAAGAAGTTTGGTCTGGTAAGCATGCTAATTATGAAAATTTGAGGATATTTGGTTGTCCTGTTTATGCTCATGTTAATGATGGTAAACTTGAGGCGAGAGCAAATAAGTATATTTTCTTAGGCTATGCAAATGGGGTAAAAGGGTACCGGTTGTGGTGTCCTGATTCTAAGTCATCCAGGTTCCTAATTAGCAGAGATGTGACCTTTGATGAGTCTTCGATGCTTTCGAAGAAGAAGGAGTTGATTGATGCAGGGAAAGACGACGGTGTCAGGGAGAAGGTGGAGCTAGAGGTTCGAGCTCCAGATTCTTTGCCTATAATTCCTACAGATGAGGATGATGGTTCTCATTCTACCGAGGATAATAAAGAACCTCAGGAACAACAGTATAACATTACCAGAAACAGACCGAGAAGAGCAATTTAACATCCTCAGAAGTATGGATATGCGGATATGGTTGCTTATGCTCTTAGTGTGGCAGAGAGTATTGAGGTTGAAGAGCCTGTTACATACAAAGAGGCCATCAAGAGCACGGAATCAGCGTAGTGGACAGTTGCTATGAGTGAGGAGATGTAATTTCTTTATAAAAATCAAACGTGGGAATTGGTGAAACCGCCTGTGGGCCAGAAGATTGTTGGTTGCAAATGGTTCTACAAGAAGAAAGAGGGAATCCTGGAAAGGAAGATGCAAGGTATAAAGCACGCTTAGTAGCTAAGGGTTTTACTCAGAGAGAAAGTATTGATTACAATGAAATATTTTCTCATGTAGTAAAACATACTTCGATAAGAGTGTTGCTTGCTATGGTTGCTCTATATGACTTGGAGTTAAAACAGCTGGATGTTAAGACTCTACACGGTGAGTTGGAAGAGCAGATATTTATGCGTCAGCCAGAGGGGTTCGTGATCCAGGATAAAGAAGATCATGTTTGCTTGTTGAAGAAATCCTTATATGGATTAAAGCAATCTCCAAGGTAGTGGTATAAAAGGTTTGACACTTTCATGGCAGAGAGAGGTTACACTAGGAGTGCCTATGACAGTTGTGTGTATCACCAGAGGCTCGCGGATGGTTCTCATAGATACTTGATGTTGTATGTTGATGACATGTTGATTGCTGCAAAATCGATGTCAGATGTCAGTGGTTTGAAAGAGCAGTTGAAAAGGGAATTTGAGATGAAAGACTTGGGTGCAACAAAGAGGATATTAGGGATGGAGATTCAGAGGGATAGACCTGCAGGAATTTTGTACTTGTCCCAGAAAAAGTACATTGAGCGAGTACTGCAGCGCTTTGGTATGAAAAACTCTAAACCTGTGACTATTCCTTTAGCGGCACACTTTAAGCTTTTAGCAGCTGATTCTCCACAGACTGAGGAGAAGGTGGAGCACATGGTGTGTGTTCCATATGCTAGTGCAGTGGGCAGTCTCATGTATGCTATGGTTTGTACGAGACCGGATATTTCTCATGCAGTCAGTGTGGTTAGCAGGTACATGGGTAATCCTGGGAAAGCTCATTGGCAGGCAGTAAAATGGATACTTCGATATCTGAGAGGTACTGCGGATACTGGTTTAGTCTACCATCGGGGCAGTGATGTGAATGGTAGTGTTATTGGATATGTGGATTCAGACTACGCTGGAGATTTGGATAGGAGGAGATATTTGACATGATATATCTTCACTTTTTCGAGCTGTGTGATCAGTTGGAAGGCTACTCTTCAGACTATTGTTGCCTTGTCTACTATAGAAGCTGAGTACACAGTGGCGACCGAAGCAGTGAAGGAAGCCATTTGGTTGAAGGGTTTGGTTGGTGATTTGGGATTGAAGTAGGAGTCTAGCACTATTTACTGCGATAGCCAAAGTGCCATACATCTGACAAAAAATCAGATGTTCCATGAGCGAACCAAGCACATTGATGTCAGGTTTCATTTTATTCGAGACGTGGTTTCTTAGGGTACTGTTATGGTTGAGAAGATTTCCACAGATGAAAATCCAACGGACATGATGACAAAGCATATTCCAGAGATCAAGTTTAAGCATTGCTTAGATTTGATAAGTTTCAGCAGTATTTGACATGCAGCCCTGGGGGGTAGGTGTGGTAGTAGCAGATGATATTTTTAGATTGTTTGTGGCTTGTTTTATCCAAGCCAAGGTGGAGATTTGTGATAATGTGTCTTGGATAAAAAACCCAGAATGTGTGATTGTCCCACATCGGTAATTTAGAGAAAGTCACTACTTATCTCTAAGTATATATATGTTGTCTTGTATTGTGTTTTAAGTACAAGAGACAAGAGAGAAGAGTCATTCTTTATGTAGGCAAAGAGAGAAGAGTCCTTCTTTGAGTAGGAAAAGTCTTTCTTTGAAGAGAGATGAGCCATTCTTTGAGAGGGTTTGTTGAGAGAGACAAAGGTCTGTAATCTCTAGTGATAAACATAGTGAAATCGCTGCTACCACTGTGGAGTAGGCTTTCGCCGAACCACGTAAATCTTGTGTGTCTCTATTTTCTATTATTGTTTTTTTGATTCTCTTCTTTATTGCTTGGTGTGGAATCTAGTATATTCCTTTACACGGTTAGCCAAAGTCTCTCCTTTTTGTGAAATTACCAGTTTAGCTTATAGAATGTCGATGGATTTTCCTGCCAACATATATGCGAATATAGATATTCTCCCAACAAAGGGCAGAACACAGGATGGTCCGGGTGTGTGGTTTCTCTATTAACGCCGGTGTAAAGGTCACCCATATCGGCTCGACTGTACCATATAGCTCCCGCCCGTAACTAGAAAGTTAATAATGGTCGATCACCAGTACGTATACAAGTTGTTTATTATACCAAGAAGACCAGAAGGTCCCTTTAGTATGAGGCCGTTGATTTGAGAGCATAATCGAAAGATCGTCTTGAGATGGAGGACCAATGACTTCAACTGTTGCTCTCGATTAGGTAATTGGGGCAAGACATGCGCATGTGTGAGGTATGAAAATAAGAGCACAAGTACCACAATTATATCACATTATCCAACACACAACATACAAAGAAAATACAACAAGGACAATAAATCAATATTTTTTGTCAAGTCTAGAACTCTTATTTTTTAGTCCCAAGCGGAGTTGTAGCAATATTTCTCGAAAAAGAAAGGATTTTAGGAGTTGCCATTGTAGTTAATTAAGAAAAATTGGAAAAATAAGAAAAACCCTAGAAATGACAGTAAATTGTCCAAAAGGACGACTAATCTATCGAAAACCGGGAAATGAGTTCGAAGACTAAGTTAAGCAACAAGAAGATTTTAGGCACCCGCTACACCCTTTTGCTTTCTACTTCATTTCTATTGATTATTGGCCTTAAAAACATGCAACATATCAAATGTAACAAAACTTGCCCTAAGTTTAGTTTTGTGTTATTGGTTTGAATTAGACAACATGGGTCAAATGGCCTACGTATCCAGTTGGAAAAATCATAATTAAAACCATCGTAGTTCGACTCTGATCCTATGGGAAGTAGTCTACATTTTGAGACTTAGAACTAGACCAAGAAATGTAAAAGACTCTTTTTGTGTTTCTTGAATAAAAATGTGTTCCCAACCTACTTTGGTCGCACCCAAGGGCCCACCAGGGGTCCCGTTTGTGCTACACATCACTATAGTCAACGGTCAATTTTTCAACGCTTTCAACCGGTCAAAATTCGCACGGTTAAGTCACGTGCATAACTTTTTCACGACAATTTATAACTCAGAAATTATTTTACGTGCGACCATGGTCGCTAGCGTAACAAACGCGTTGCACCCCAACTTAAGAGAATGTAAACATCGGTCGTTGGCGTGCCTCCCCCCCTTGGGGGTCAGCCACCTTCCCTCAAAGAGGGTCGGCGGGCCTTCCCTCTTGGGGTTCGACCGCCTTCCCCCCTTGGGGGTTGGCCACCTTCCCTCATCGGTGGGTTGGCGTGCTTCCCTTCCCCTAGCCTTCTCACTCACCCACTAGTGCACGCCCTTTTTTACACTCAGCTAAACACCACATCACTTGTCACCACACGTGCATCGTCTCCACAATGCCCGCCATCGCCCGTGCACCGTCTTCGTGCGGTCCGCTATATCTCGCTCGTCAGCTCCGCGACACCCGTCACCCATGCCCGCACGCCATCTCCAAGAGATCCTTCGTCGGCGGCCGCGTACTCCTACTTCTAACTTTATCATTAGCAGAGATTGCATTCGCCATTCTTGTGCAACATTCAAACTCGGCTCACGCCAATCTTCGGGACACCCGATCCGCGCCCGTGCGCCGTCTCTATGATGGAAGTCATTGGCGCCCATGCGCCATAACCATGTCTCGTGCCGTTGGCACCATGCCCATGCGCCACAACCATGTCTCGTGCCGTTGGCACCGTGCCCATGCGCCACAATCATGTCTCGTGCCGTTGGTACAGCGCCCGTGTGCCACAACCATGTCTCGTATCGTTGGCACCGCATATGTGCGCCACAATCATGTTACATGCCTCAGGGCACCACACCATGCGCCCCCACCGTGGATGTGGAACATGCTTCGACCCACTCTTCGGAGTGTGTAGCATTCCGAGGGGCTCTGCTCACAATGCTCAGGCATGAGGATCCTTTACAGCGGGATAGGCTTGCTACCACAAAAGCTATCTCCGTCTGGGGAGGTTTGCATGACACTAGGCACGTTTGAGCTGCGACCATGTCCACTCACGTTATCGGTGATCGTCGGCGCCCCCAGGACGATGACCCATGGGTCACTCCGAGACGGGAACATGTCTTTAGAGGGCATCGCATCTAGCCTTCTGGAAATTGGGCACACGGACCCCTTACCGCTGTCAGGTTCTCTCTGTGTCTCTCGATGCACCCCTGTGGGATTCAGTAAGGGCTTGGCTGGTGGCTAGGGCAATGGCTTACTCTGATCATGCTGCGCTATGTGGTCAGTCTTTTCAGACAAGTAGAGCGACGCTGTATGGGGCAGGCAACACGAATATGGTAACAAACAGTTCAACAGAGCATCGGTATTTGTGGACCCCCTGGTGATGTGTCACTCTCAGGAGATGACATGTAGCAATTGGTGACACATGCATACTTTTGCCTATAAATAGTGAACTTTGAAATTCATTTGAAGAACTTTTGGCTCATTCTCACAAAATCACTTTTTCACTCTAGAATCCAGAGCTACTGAATTCTAGAGAGAGAAACACAATTGGACTGTGACATTGGACCTTGACGTGGACATTAGCTTGGACTGTAGAATGTCCGCCCTATTGGTCTCCACCTTGTCTCCACAGCATTGCCACTTTTCATGGCTTGTCTGGGAAGCCTTGCTCTCTGCCCTTACACCACCCTCACTGAGTCCTACTTTGTACATATGGCAACTGGCTCGGACTGTATCCTTTGTGACACCTCCACGTAGCTATGAACCCACTTTCCTTGGCATCAAAATGTTACTACGGGATTGGGAGACAATCTATGTGATTTCTAAACTAGAAAACTATTAAAGATTACCTCTTGAAAGCTTTCCATGAAGACGCATGAATGCTCTTCGAATGATCTACGATGCAAAGACGAAAAGACTTTAGAGTGAGTGTGAATGGCTAAGATTCTCGAGAGAGATAGTGTACCACTTCAGGAGGAAATGATACGCAAGCTCTAAATAGAATAAGTTTTGAAAGTTCAAGACCCTTGAAAATGAAGGCTAAGGCCTTTATTTATAGTGGTCAGGGTCGCATAATCTAATAAGATTGGCTATGCCAATCTGCAAGGCTGGAGATGAGTCAGAATATAGGATAAAATCGCAAATAGACAAAAGTCAATTAACCATAAAATTGATTGATTTAATCTTTGCATCATGGATAATTCACAGGTTATTTTTCCAAATTATCTAGACAAACTAATTCAATAAAAATTATAAAAATATAGACATTGGACTTGACTAGACCACTTTACTAACTGGACCAATACCGGTCTGGACATGCAACCGAACTGAACTGAATTGATTAACTAAGTCACATTAATTGGCCTAAACTCAATAATGTACTCTAATTAGTAATAAAGCCCGTTAATTATTTAATTAATAATAACTACCTAAATGAGATGTCTACACCAATACAACTGTAGCGTGGACTAAAAATTAACTCCATATAAAAAATGCAATTTTTAAATTTTATTACAATCATGAATCCTTTTTCCAATATCATTTATATAACTCAAAGTCAACTAATACAATCTCCTCTTTCAAAATTCCAAGCCCTCGTTCGTTGCCATTATCTTACCTATAAACCTGAAATATTAAGTACGTGATGAGCTTTCACGTGCTCAATAAGTAACGAGTGAACCAACTAGCTGGGCCGTATCACGTCTAAGAATAACTCACTTACAAATGAGCATGTCAGAAAATGACCCAAGAGATATAATATCAGGGAGTAAATATTTATTTCTCAAACCATAAAATGGAAATTTATTATGTAAAGCGTAATAAAGTATAAGTAAAACAGATTTGAGGGCATACAAATTATTTAACACGAAAACATGATCATAAGAAAGTTTAAGCCGAACACCAACTCAATCGAAATGTTGCAGTTAGCATTTGGCCCTACTGAACAACTGATGGTCAAACCATCCTACTTTATTACAATATTTTTTCATGAGATTTCATATCCAAAAACATCTTAATCCGAGAACCAGTCACATTTTGCACTAAGCGTTTCAAATATAATTTTGATAGCAATTGCTACCAAAACATTGTTTACATGCCGGTCCGGTTTCTAATGAGAAGTAAGTGTCGCTAAAAGCAGTTCATACTTGATAAATAGTTCTTTCATTTAAGAAACAGATAAACGTCACAAAAAAAAATTTATTTATTGCAAACAATGATTTTTCAAAGATAAATAACGTATATCCCGTATATAAAAATACTAGATGGATCAGAGGTCAATTACACGAGGCTACGCATTTTCTCGACCCAAAATTCAGTGCGATGATCACGCTGTTACATTTGTCTAAAAGAACTGTCAAAGCCATTCTGTGCTCCTCTTGAATGAGCTAACTCTCTATGCACTAATCTCCACTTCTTCCAAAACCATTAAACTCGAATCTTATCTTATTCCCACAAGCTCTTTCATTCTCAGTTTTCTAAACCTACCGCCCATGTGCACACTTACATCGGCTGGCAGCTCATGATTACAAACTCAATTACTCATTGTGTATACACCCATACATGTGAAATTACAAAAATACTCCTAACCACCAACATGACCAGAAACAATTTCAAATCATTTCAAAGTAGTTCTATATATGTATTAGACTGAAATCAGGCCAAAAAATCCTTTGAAACAATTCTTTATCCCAAAGTCTCCCTCTGGTTCTTGACCGTGCACAAGGCGACCAAAGTCACTAGACATAACAAACGATGCTGAAAAGCCTTGAAACTTTAGACACTGAAACATTTAAGCGGTAAAAAATTGCCGTAAAACTTTTAGGCAAAAATAATCTAATTTGCTATTTCAAATAAATCGAGAACCCCCTTTTTTTTTTTGATAAAATCATTTAATGCCCTTTGCGGCCTCAAAAAAAGCCTAGAAAATTCCGCGTTGTAGGTCTTGTAAAAATAATAGGGGTTGCTCTTTTGTACTTGATCAAAATCAGTTTAGAAATAGCTTTTAAAAATCAAAATCCAGACTATTGAAAAATTATTGACTTTTAGCGGCACTTTCCCATCCTTTTCTTCCTCACGAACATCTAGTTCGCACCCACTACATACCCACCTCTTCACCTCACAACAACTGAAACATACTAAACACACACTAGGGCGCACACACACACACACAGTCACTCACTCAATCACAACGTGTACACACACGAACTAAAACGCACGTAGAAACACAGACTATACACACACATAAACTCACAAATCAGCACACGCCTGTACACACACACACACGGCTGCAAGGCAGCCCATAGCATATACATGCAGACACTCATATATTAATCACACCCCCCCCACCCCCCCACCCCCCAATACCCACCCATCCATCACACCCACACCCACAACCGCACATACAACACGCACGCATATACGCACGCAGAGCACACAAAGTACACATGCACACACACCCAAGCACACACTATTCACCCACACAGCAATACACGCACACACTACACACACACACACACATACACATGCGCGCGGCTGCAAGGTAGCCCATAGCGTACACACACACACACACACTCATACAACACACGTTGCACACATAATTCACACACAAAACACACGCACTCACACCACACGCGCAGGAACACACACACCACGAATGGCTGGAAGCCCCCTTCGATCCACACACACCTATGCAGCCACCACACCCACACCGGCGAGCATACACACCCCCTTGCTCTCTCTCCGCTTCTGTACTTCTCCCCCGAAAAACTCCCTCTCTGTTTCACTACCTCTCCCTTTTTTCCCTCATCTATTTTCTAACTGTTCTAGTTTCTCCGGCTTTCTCTCCCTTTTCTCTCTCCCTTTTTGAATTTTTACTTATGCTAATTTAACTCATTAAATAAAATATCAATTCGAGGTTGTAGACACTAAAAATAATTTTTTTTATTAGTCCATGGTAGATTATTATCATGATCAGTCAAATGTTCAACGCTGCGAAAAATGCGGACCAAGATGCCGACTTAGAGTCAAACAAGACAACGGGCTTGAAGTCAAAGACAAGTTGGAAGGACTAGTCTAAATAAAAATATTTCGTCCAGCCATTGGTCTTGCTACCAGAAAGTTCAATTAAGTCAAATTTGACCAAAATAAATTAAATGGAACTGAATCCATTTAATTAATTAAGATTAGATAATTAAGGGGGACAAAATTCCTTTAATTAAAAGTCAAAGCCCTAAATCACATGTTTTCTAAACTTAACCCAACCGCCTTGCCTATAAATAGAGGGCTTCAGGTAGGGAAGAAAGACAGACTGATGCCAGAACTCTGTCACAAGCATACAACATCACAAAAATACGCTCCATTTGAAGAACAATACGCACTAGTTTAGTGTCGTTCTTCAATCGAGCATTCTCGACGACGAGGATTAATCTCTCTTTGATCCTAAACATCAAAGAGAAATTCGTCTTCAATCTTGGTGATTCTACAAGTCAAGGATCGCCCTCAAGGAAGAAGCCAACACAGCAGTTCAAGAACAAGCTGTCTCAACCATTGGACCGTGACTGCAATCGAAGATCAAATTAGAGGACCTAGATTTATTTTCAGTATAAATCACATAGTGGTGTAACCTTTACTTTAAAAATATCATTAAATTGAATTTTTGTGCATTGTTTCTTGTCTCGCAGTTTTAGACACGAAATTTGTGTGTACAAATTTCTGCCATGCCCAGTGGGACCTACTCTGCCTTTCATCTCCTTCTCCGAGGAAGATTTCTAAATCACCTTCAACACATTGATGGCACCAAAGAAAGTGCAGTAGATGCAAACCATGGAGAATGCCTCAAAAAGTGCCGCCACAAGGAGCAGTAGCAGCAACAGCACTTCAACCGCCCCTATGACTCAAAGCAATGCCAAGGATGAAATGGTGGTCCTGAACCGAGTGGTGGTACCAGTTTCCAAGCCACCGATCAAGCCATGCATTCAATTCAGGGAGGTCATCGTCTCGCGTTACGAGAAAGGCGGGGTGTCAGGATCGAAAGTCCCCCACCTTGAGTTGGAGGAGAATACCGTTCATGAGATGCCTCTACCATCATTTTAGTATGCCTCATATGCGGACTCCAGCACCGGTTTCGTAATCGGTTCTTCCCCCGGGAGCCCAAAACACCTTGTGTTATCGCCACGCTCCAAGTCGCATACTTCTGCACCTCCCGTTACCATGCAAGTTATGATGACCGGATCTATGTCTATTGAGGAACAACTGGCAGCTATGTCTTGAGCCTTTAAGAAGCTGACCAAGACTGGAGAAGATAAGTACTTCCAGATTGCGACTTTCGTGAATAAGTTAGAGTTACAGACCAACGAGGAGTCTAACCGAGGTAAAGTCAATGAGACCTCGAAGAAGGGTGGTGCTAATGGACGTCATAATGGGTCCACTTCTGACGGGTTCGGAAACATAGAGGACAGGTCGAACTCCGTCGCCTCCATCTCGGTGCAGTAGTTACAAGACACGATAACAAGTACAATCAGGGCACAATATGGAGGACCTTCTCACAACAATCTCATGTATTCGAAGCCTTACATGAAGCAAATTGACAACATGAGAATGCCAGCAGGGTACTAGCCACCAAAGTTCCAGCTGTTCGACAGGAAGGGCAACCCCAAGCAACACGTCGCTAATTTTGTTGAAACTTGCAACAACACAGGTACCAAAGCGGACCTCCTTTTCCAACAATTTTTCAGGTCTCTTAAAGGGAATGCGTTTGACTGGTATACCGACATCGAGCCTGAGTCAACCGACTGTTGGGAAGTAATGGAGAGCGAGTTCTTGAACCGGTTTTACAGTACGTGTCGCTCAATGAGCATGATGGAGTTCATGAACACTAGGCAGTGGAAAGATGAGCCTGTAGTGGACTACATCAATATGTGGCGCTCATTAAGCTTAGACTGTAAAGAAAGGCTGTCGGAGATTTTGGCAGTAGAAATGTGTATGCAAGGCATTCACTGGGGCTTGTTATACATTCTTCAGGGTAACAGACCAGCCAACTTTGAAGAATTAGCAACACAGGCCTATGACATATGGCGGCAACAGTCCTGCATTGCCTGACCCCCGCAAGGAGAGAAGGGAAGGAAAAAAGGTTGAACGGTCCTCGAGAACGACCGAGAAGGAGTCCTTGGTAGTTACCACGGCTCCTTTGAAAATTCTAAAGAAAGACAAGCATAAAGAGGAGAAGGCACCAGAGCACCTCCGAGGAAAAGCCAGGCAGCAACCTTCGTTAAAGGAGTTGGAAGGAAAGGTCTACCCCTTCCCAGATTCTGACGTACCGGGCATACTCAACTTTCTGCTTGAGAAGGAAATCATTGAGCTCCCGGAGTCGAAACGTCCAGAGGAATCAGGGCGAGTCAATGAGGCGAGGTACTGTAAGTATCACCGCATCCTTGGCCATAAGACTAAAAAATGCTTCATACTCAAGGAGTTGATCATGAATTTGGCCAAGGAAGAAAAAATCGAGTTAGACACTGATGGGGTGGAAGAGTCAAACCATGCCTCATTCGTCTCAAGTGATGTGACTCCTTCAAAGGTCTCAAATACGTCAAACAATACGTTGACAATGGGGGCACAAATGATGACTATCCAGTTTGGAACATTAGACCCGTAAAAGTTTAACTCCCTCAAGAAATGTCGAAAGTGTCAACTCAGGGTGACTAGTCTGTGGACACGAACGACGATGGATGCACACTAGTCACGCGGAGGAAACTGAAGAAGCAACTAGAAAATCCTTCGCAACCATTTCATCGAGAGAAGAGGCGAGCTAATTAAAAAAGGCAAGCAGTAATACCGTAGGGGGAGAAGGCACGCTGCTAAGAAGAGTCGCAAGGAAGTCGACAAAGCTTTTCGACAGGACGTTCCCAAGCCAATAACCCTTAGAGACTTCTTTCCAAGTGGCTACTTGAAGGATAAGGTGGTTAGAACTGTCTGCATGGTCTCTGTGCATGAAGATGAACCTGACTCGGCTGATGAGGCTATTGATGAAGAGAACAAGAACATGTTGACGTCTTTGCAAGGGTTACCTCAGCGGTTTACACTTCAGAAGATGCTTGACCTGCCCCAACCAGTACACGAAGTGCTGAAAAAGTTTTGGACGATCCTAAGAAGTATACCTTTACCATCGATGAAATTGATAACCTTAGGAATATACCCGCGACATGTACATCATGTTGTGTAGCTATCACCTTCAAGGATGAGGACCTACAGTTGGGTTCCAAGCCTCACAATAGACCTCTCTTCGTTTTAGGTTATATCGGGGAAATAAAGGTGAACCAGATGCTCGTTGGTGGAGGTTCGACAGTGAACTTCATGCCAGAGTTCATCATGAAACAAATTGGAATTACAATGGATGAACTTTCTAAGAGTCGATTGGTGATACAAGGCTTCAACCAAAGGGGGCAAAGGGCGATCTGCATGATTCGTCTCGGGCTTACTATCGGGGAGCTAAAGTCGGACACTTTATTTCATGTCATTGATGCCAAGACATCTTACAACTTATTGTTAGGTCGGCCTTGGGCTCACGAGAACGGAGTTGTGCCTTCCATTCTTCATCAATGTCTCAAATTCTATAGGGATAGAAAAGAAGGTTGATGGCGATTACAAACCTTTTACCGAAGCAGAGTCTCAGTTTGCAGACATAAAGTTCTACATGGAGTCCAAGACTTCGTAAGAATGTCTTCCGACGGAAATCTCCTACACAAAGAGAAATGAGCCCCAAAAGGGTAAACAAGTCATGGTGCCTTTGCAACCTGAAACTAAAGAAGTCTTGAAAGGCTCAGTATCAGAAGAAAAGAAATTACCGTCGAAAGAGGCACGAAAAGAGTCTCCACGAAAAGATTCGCCTGTCTTTAGGTACATCCATGTGTCTCAAAGAGTAGAGGGACAATCACCCTTTGTTGAACTGGTTGAGCTGAAAGAGGTCAAAGTTCCAAGAGCCCCAAAGAAGGTGACGTTAAGGTCCTAAAAGAAGAGCTAACCGTACCTTTTACAACCATTGGGACAGTCAGACTGCCGGTAAAGAGATTTTTTGAGCCTTCACGAGACATGGCAAAGCATCTGTGTCCGCCCTCTATGAAGACTTATGAAGGTTTCGATGCTAAAGCTCAAAAGCTATTAAAAATTTTGGGTTATGACTTTGAAAATTCAGTGCCCCTCGGAGAACTTAGCCCAGAATTAATGGGTGAAAAAGTCCACGGACTTAACAAAACCCAAAAGAAGTTAAGACAACAAGGGCATCGATTCAGTCCGCAAGGATTGGTGTTGGTTATGAACCCAATCAACCTATTCGGGTACCCCTGAAGAGAAAAATAAATAAATTTAGCACAAAGTACATCACTGTCGAAGAAGTTGATGAGTCGGATGATGAACAACCTGCTCTACCATAGACCTCAGTGTTTGTTCCCATTCAAATCTCGATAATGGCCAGTTTGAAGCAGGGAAAGACCAGTTCAAGCAAACAATCCTGCTCTGTTACGACTCTTAACAAGAGCAAGACAGATCCAACGAGAGTTCCCCTAGCCTCCACATTCTCGAGATTGGGTGAACCGGCTAATAAGATCGATGGCAAGGACTACGGAGCGACAGCAGAGATGGAGGCTAGACCCAAGGAAAATAGAGAAACCAGAAGCCTCATACCATCTTGAATGAAGCAAAAGACCAAGATAGAGGTCAGCAATGATGGGATTCTTAAAGCTAAAAGAAGAACCATTGTTATTACTGGCTAAGGTAAGAATCAAGTCGAGAAAAAGAGTGCCAATGATGAGGAGGTAGTTGAAGCTGAGTATCACATCACAATAGAGGAAGACACAACTCTTGATACCACCAAAGATGATCTGATGGAGGCGCCTCCCCAACTCGAGGACGGGGGGCAACCTACAGTTGACGACCTTAAAGAACTTAACTTAGGAACATCTGAAGATCCTAGGCCCATCTTCGTCAGCGCTCACCTTAACCTCGAGGAAGAGGAAAGATACTTTGAATTGCTGAAAGAATTCAAAGATGTCTTTGCCTGGACATATAAGGAAATGTCGGGGCTTGATCCTAAGGTCGCAGTTCATCATCTTGCTGTTAAAAGTGGAGTGCGCCCTGTTAAGCAAGCTCAACGTACGTTCTATCCAAAGGTTGTCTTGGAGATAGAAGTTGAGATCAACAAGTTGATTGAAGCTGAGTTCATCAGGAAGTGAAGTACCCCACATGGATTTCAAGCATAGTACCAACGCGCATGAGAAATTGACAGCTACACATCTGTGTAGACTTCCATGATTTAAATCGAGCATGTCCAAAAGACGACTTCCCTCTACCCATAATCGAGCTCATGGTGGATGCGACAATAGGGCACGAAGTCCTATCCTTCATGGATGGATGCACGGGGTACAACCAAATATGCATGGCACCAGAAGATGAGGAAAGACTGTATTCCGCACCCCAAAAGGAATCTACTGCTACAGAGTAATGCCTTTTGGACTGAAGTAGTGTTATTAAATGTGCGCCTAGGCGCAAGGCACGACTAGGCTCACTCTCAGCGCCTCGCCTAGGCCTAGGCGCAGCGCGTTCAAGAAGGCATGCGCCTAGTGAACCTAGGCGCCTGGGCACCAGGCGCGCAGCGGTGGTGGAGGCGCAGATCCAGAAACTGCTCACCTCCGTGTCTGTACAAAAGTTTCTCCTCGGAAACTACTGAACGCACAGACACTACGCCATTTGAACTCTAATTACCGATTCTGTTAACCAGAAACTGTGACCGAGCGACGTCGTCTTGTTCTCCACGGGTCCGCCATGGCGATCGCCGACCGCCACAAGCCGAGCTCCGACGGGAAGCTGTGGAGGCTCTGCCCGTTCTGGCAATCCAGCGCGGCCGCTTCCTCCTCTTCTTCCACTACAAGAAATAAGGCTTTTAGCGACGGGCAAATCCGTCGCTAAAAGCCTATATTCCGTCGCTAAAAGCTTTAGCGACGGAATACCCGTCGCTAAAAATCCCTCGTATAAAAGGCCGTTACTAAAAGTTTTGCGACGGAATTATAAAATCCGTCGTCTAATATAGAACGTTTGGCGACGGATTTATTTTTAAATTAGCGACGGATATTCCGTCGCTAATTATGTTTACGTTTTTTAAATTTTTTTTTAAAGGAAATTAGCGACGGATAAAACTTTTATCGACGGAATTAATCCGTCGCTAAAAGTCATTTTTTTAGACCTTTTTTTAAAATTTTTAATTCCTAAACCTGTAATAAAAAACTCAAACCAATTGGGTCTCATCCTGAGTCAACAATCTCAATATCGCAAACGCACAATTAACAACCTAAAATCATCAATTAACAACCTAAAATCATCGATCAATAATCACAATTAACAACCTAAAATTATCAAACAAATAGTCAATGTTCAAATAACACAAAATTGTTCAAAATTTACATATCCGATGCGATTAATTTAAAATATTGTCTAATTACTACTCAGAGTTCAACATTGGGGGAAAACAATTTTTTCACAAGTGCTATGATCAAACACCAGCACTTGAAAACGCATTTGCCCCATGTGTTCAAAGATTACAAAGTCTCTTAGATGAAGGTCATGCTGCTGCACGAATTCGTTCCAACCGGCCTCTTCGAAGCAAAGTTCCTCTTGGCCAACCTTCTTCTTCAATTTAACAGGCCATGACCCCTTGCGGCTGGTTAAAGTTGCTTCAAATCTCAATGTGGTAAGCAATCTGCAAAATGCTACCGGTATGGCCTAACATATTCATAATACAATAAGACAGGTAAGTTTTTAACCAACGATAAAACTTTTAACACGCACAAAAACACAGAGAAAGCGGGATGGCATACAAGTTCTGCATGAAAACCAGGCATCATGACCTTGAAGAAGTGCCTGCCGACTGAAACATCCCTGTTCACCGAAGCAGAAGCCATTTAACCTACTTTAACATGAAAAACCAATCGGGCATTATTCAATTGATGAGCATCAATTTTATAGCTGAATTAAATCTATTACTGCAAAGTCTCCTAGATAGCTATTGCATTACTGCAAAATGAGAAATGTAATCTAAGAGAATGCATAGTTCAAATTCTACTCTTTCCCTTTCTCTAGCTTACATATGGTAGCTTACATGGTGGGGGACTACATGAGCATTGACTCTAAAACCAGGAGATGACCTGGTGAATAAGTGTTGTGTGGAGCAGTTGGTGGGCTTAGGTCACGAGTCAAGGGCTCCACCCTTTTGCAAAGATGTCTAGCCAAGAACTCTCCCTCGGTGCTGATGGTGGGTCTTGTTCATGGAGGTCTGGACGCGTGGACGAGTCCTATTTGGTTCGTGGTGCTATTGAGGTGGCTTCTCTTGCGACAAAACTAATAATGGGTTTATAGATGTGCAAGTTAAAGAGTCACAAGTGAAGTAGTTGGAACTATAATTACTTTATAAAGTAAAAAAGGAAAGCAGGAGATAGGGACGGTTAGGGTTTTGGGGAATCATTTGTGTGCGTAAACGATTTTTTTTAATTAAAAGTAAGAGTAGATATATATCATCACTTGAAAGTAACAATAATCTTAAAATTATTGGCATCGTAAATGCTACGGAGTACTAAACGTGGGAACGTATGTAAACAATGAATATGCGTATTTTAAGAAAAGACTTGGAATAGAACGAGTACTAGAGAGAGTTTCAATTATCACTTAAGTCATTAAGTTCTTCTAAAACATGCGTCCATTCAATCCCAATGCTCGCTCTCATCATTGGTTTCACTCAGCATAAAACCAACCTTACTACAAAGATCGCATTTATACAATTTTTAAATATTCATAAGCACCGTGCATCAGATATAGTTGCTTGTTGTGAATTTTAATCGTAGCTATCACAAGACCAAAAAAGGATTCAAGTAGTTTTTCACATGAAACTGAATCCAACAGAAGCGACTTAAATTTGTGAGCTTAAGCACCACGCCAAACTTCTCATACGAGTCACTGTATAAGACAAAGGATTTGATTAGTTTAAGCAGGAGGAAAACCTTTAGTAATGGGCATCAGCATGATCATGGTTATGATTTGTGTTATTAGTTGAAAGCGAAACATGTCCTTAGTGGGGTTCTCACTTCTTGCAAATCTAGGTGTTTACAAGGAGGACCACCCATTGCCCCAGAACGCCAACACACCAGAAATTAAAAAATTGCAGCTAATGATAAAGATCTGTTTTACATGGAAAGTGACCGTCGTTAAGTTAACGGTTGCTCTAAAAGTTCAAACAATTAGAAAATGAGCTCAATAATGTTGTTATGCTCAACATGTGTCGACCCTAAACCAAATATAAGTTCTAAACCAACATAATCCAAAAGTTTATTTCTTGGTACCATGCTAACAATTCAAAATCAGGCCAAAGATTTATTGGGAAATTATAGAACGAACACAAATAAATATGTATTTAGCAAGTTGACGATAAGTGTGTGAGAACGCTAAGCGGAGGAACGAGTTCAGAGAACATTATTTTAATGTGACTATAGTATTTTCTTTTGGCGTAGTATATTGAAGCACCACTCTCTGCACTTCATCCTTATTCCTTAATAAGATAAAGAAATCTTCATTGAATTACAAGCTTATTTTGCAACGTTTGCTGCCATAGAGTGTACACGTAGTACGCCAACGTCATCTAGACGCTCCAGTCGCAGCTTAAGGAGCCAATATGGATGTCACCAGTCCATTGGGATAGATTATGGCCCGAAGGAGTAAAAAGGTTTGTATTATGTAACGTCAATTGTATTTTCTGGTGTTTCTATATTCATAGAAACTACCTCATTCTGCGTCAAACACAGCTGGAACATGATCTAACGAATTAGAAACCTAGTCATTCAAGTAAATTTCTATAGTAGAAACAAAACACATCCACTCAACACTTAAGGTAATACCAAAGCTCTGAAATTGTCCCTGCCAATTCCAATTCAATCCAACCGCCAAAACTTTTCAGGAACCCATCAACGTTTACATGGCAATATTCTTTAACAAGGAAAACCTAAAAACTGGCATTGGGAACTTACCTTAAGGCACAATAGCCGGCGGCAGTGGAGGGAGGGGTCACCGTGGAGCGCGATTGCCGGAGGTGGGTCACCGTGTAGGGGGATTGCCGGAGGTGGGTCACCGTGTAGGGGGATCACCGGAAGTGGGTCACCGTGTAGGGGGATCGCCGGAAGTGGGTCACCGTGGAGGTTGGTCGCCGGAGCAGAACAGCGGTGGGAGAATTTTCAGAGAGAGAAACGGGGGAAGAGAAAGAAAGGCAGATCTGGTTGATTTAATCGAGGACTTTTAGCGAGGGATTGGGCCCGTCGCTAAAAGTCTGTCGGTAAATCACTATATCTATCGACGGTAGTTTTGGCAACGGATTCCTTCCGTCCCTAAAACAATTTTATAAAACTCTCGAAAAAATTAATTTTATAAAAACGTTTTAGCGACGATAATTCCGTCGCTAAAAGACCGCCGCAAAAAAATTGTCGGCAACAACTTTCGCCGACGGTAAATTCGTCGGTAATAAGGTTTTAACGACGGAATGTTACCGACGGTGGTATCCGTCGGTTAAACTCGTTTTTACCGACGGATAACAATCCGTCGGTAAAACTCCGTCGCTAAAAACGTGTTTTCTTGTAGTGTTCCTCGACGCAGAACCTCCAGTCACAGAGCCTGAGCCACCAGAATGGCACTGCCGAGGCGAATGCCCACCCTTCCAACAAGCTCTCCTCTGTCGCGAGGTCGCTCCTCCCGGCCCGGCGCCGGCTCCGCCTCGATCCGGCCAGCAACCTCTATTTTCCCAGTGCGTCACTCCCTCCTCCACTCAATCTACAAATCAATTAACAAAAATTATTTCTTTCAGTTGTGACTTTTTTCTGTTCGAATTTGCTTATCCACATGGTTGCTTCCGTAGATATAGAAAAATGGAAAGAAATTAGAAATGCTTACCTTATTTTAATATTGCGCCTTACTTCGAAAAGGCTCGCGCCTGCGCCTTACACTTAGGCTCCAAGGACCTTTTGCGCCTTAGGTACGCCTGCTCCTTTAATAACACTGGACTGAAGAATGTAGGGGCAACTTATTAGCGTGCCATGCAGAAAATATTTGATGACATGCTACACAAGATTGTGGAGTGATATGTTGACGATTTGGTGGTCAAAACAAAGAAGAAAGAAGATCACCTGCAAGATTTACGTGTTGTATTCAACCGGTTGAGGAAGCATTAACTCAAAATGAACCCCTCTAAGTGTGCTTTTGGGGTTTCATCCAGAAAATTCCTTGGTTTCATCGTCCGTCACCGAGGCATCAAAGTTGATCAATCCAAAATCGGAGTAATACCAAAGATGCCTCCGCCAAAAAAATTGCGAGAGCTTCGAAGTCTTCAACGATCACTCTCGTACATCAGGCGATTCATCTCAAATCTAGCAGGTCACTGTCAACCTTTCAATCATCTCATGAAGAAGGATACGTCCTTTGGATGGGATCAAGCTTACCAGAATGCATTCGACAGCATCAAGAAGTACCTTTTTAGCCCTCCGGTTTTAAGAGCCCCAACGCCTGGAAAGCCGTTGATTCTTTACATCGTTGCCCAAGAAGAGTTTCTAGGTGCGATGCTGGCACAATATGACCAAGATAAAAAGGAGAAGGTGTTGTATTACTGGAGCCACAGGCTGACGATAATTGCAAAAGCGGATCCTCTCAAGTACGTCATGGCCAAGAAGGTCCTGTCAGGGCATTTATCAAGATGGTCAATACTCTTTCACGAGTTTGATATCGTGTACATTCTGAGGACAGCAATCAAAGGACAAGCCTTTGCAGACTTCCTCGCAGACCATCCTATCCCGGAAGATTAGGAGATTTATGAAGACTTCCTTGATGAAGAAGTATTCTTTGTTGAAACCTTTCATCCTTGGATGACGTTCTTCAATGAAGCAACACGGTCAGATGGGGCAGGCACTAGAGTAGTCTTCATCTCACCGCAGCGGCACGTCTTGCCATACGCATTCACACTTGGCAAAAAATGCTCAAATAATGTTACTGAATATCAGGCTCTCATCATTGGCCTCCAAATGGCATTAGAGCTGAGAATTCCAAGCCTCGCAGTTAGTGGCGACTCCAAGCTAGTCATCAATCAACTTCTTAAGGAGTACGAAGTCAAAAAGAAAGATCTTGTTCCATACTTCCGCTATGCCACTAATTTGATAAATAAATTTGACAGTGTGGAACTTGAACATGTCCAAAGGGAGGAAAACCGCATGCCGGATGCCTTGGCCAACCTAGCAACAACTTTAGCACTTCGACGTGAAGATAAAGTTGATATCCCGGTTTGTCAACAATGGGTCTTGCCCGAACTGCTTGACTGCCGAATTGAAGAGACTGATGCTATCTCGATCCGAGTCGTTGAAGCTGAAGATTGGAGGCAACCCCTCATCGACTACCTCGAGCGTGGAAGGTTGCCTGAGGACATACATCACAAGACCGAGATTTAAAAGAGAGCACCAAGGTTCATCTACTACAAGGATACTTTATTTCGTCGCTCTTATGAAGGCTTGTTTCTACGTTGCTTAGTAGAAGATGAAGCTGCTCAAGCAATGGACGAAGCTCATTTGGGTGTGTGCGGTGCCCATCAATCAGGTTCGAAGCTTCACTTCTGAATTAAGATGATGGGTTATTACTGGCCGACTCTGGTCAAGGATTGCTTGGACTATGCAAAAAGATGTCAAGCACGCCAGTTTCATGCAAACTTCATCTATCAACCTCCGGAACCATTGCATCCTACAGTTGCCTCTTGGCCCTTCGATGCGTGAGGGTTAGACGTAGTTGGCCCTCTTCCAAAGTCATCTGGAGGTCACTTATACATCCTGGCCGCGACAGATTACTTCTCCAAGTGGGGAGAAGTAGTTCCACTTAAAGAAGTGAAAAAAGAGACAGTGGTAAACTTCATTAAGAATAACCTCATCTTCCGATATGGTGTACCTCGTTACATTATCACAGATAATGGGAGGCCTTTCTACAATACATTGATGGATCAACTCTGCACCAAGTTGGTTTCAAGCAGCACAACTCTTCAATGTATAACGCTCCAGCTAATGGCCTTACAGAGGCGTTCAACAAGACCTTGCGTAACCTGATCAAAAAATTCGTGGCCAAATCCAAAAAGGATTGGCATCAGAAGATTGGAGAAGTCTTATGAGCGTATCGAACGACATATCGTACTTCTATTTAAGCAACTCCATACTCTCTTGTCTACGGTGTCAAAGCTGTCTTGCCACTCGAACAACAGATTCCTTCGCTAAGGATCACAATCTAGGAGGGTTTGACAAGTGAAGAAAATGCCCAACTCCGGCTTGAAGAATTGGAAGCACTCAATGAGAAAAGACTTGAAGCGCAATAAAGCTTGGAGTGTTATCAGGCCAGACTCTCGAGGGCCTTCAACAAAAGGTTTAGATTGCGGTCTTTTACTGTCGGCGACTTGGTCTTCGCTATCCGGAGACCCATCATCACCACCCATCGCACGGGGAATAAATTCACCTCAAAATGAGATGGACCATACGTGGTCAAGGAAGTCTACACCAATGGAGCCTACAAGATAGTTGATCAAGACGGTCTACGAGTGGGACCCATAAACGGGAAGTTCTTGAAGCAGTATTACCCTTGAAGCCACCAATGCTCCTGGCCCGCACGAGTTAAAACTGTGAACGGCCCAACAAATTTTTTTATTGTACTTGAACTACGTTATGACTTAATCCCTTCTTGGTAGTAGGTCACTCAAAATTTTTTCGAGTCCAGTCAAACAAACATAAGAAAGTTCACAAAAAAAAAAAAGAATAATCATTATTACTAGATAATCGAGCATTCTCGACAACGAGGATTACTGACAGAACTCTGTCACAAGCATACAACATCACGAGAATTACGCTTCATTTGAAGAACAATACGCACTAGCTTAGTGTCGTTCTTCAATCGAGCATTCTCGACGATGAGGATTAATCTCTCTTTGATCCTAAACATCAAAGAAAAATCCGTCTTCAATCTTGGTGATTTTACAAGTTAAGGATCGCCCTTAAGGAAGAAGCCAACGCAGCGGTTCAAGAACAAGTTGTCTCAGCCCTTGGATCATGACAGCGATCGGAGATCGAATTAGAGGACCTAGATTTATTTTTAGTATAAATCACAGAGTGGTGTAACCTTTACTTTAAAAAAACCATTAAATTGAATTTTTGTGCATTGTTTCTTTTCTTGCAGTTTTAGACAAAAAATTTGTGTGTACAGAGGTAATTTACTTAACTAACATAATAACCCAACTTGTCATAATTTCTCCAAAGTCACCCTGTCCACTTTTATTAATAGTTTATTACACCCAACTTCATTTTGTAACTTATGGTCATTAGAAAATGTCACTAATCAGTAATAATATTGATCATACCAATCGTCGCTAAATACCCCAAATAATATCACTTGTAGAAAATGTCGCTAAAGAAAGAAATAAATCTGATAGAATTTACCATACAACCAGCTTCACAATTGCAACTTATCATTTTAAAAAATTATCGCTTTTTTAAAAGTCCCAAATGATACCGCTTATAATAATTGTCGTTAAAGATCATATAATGTCACTGGGAACAACTAATACTAAAATAAAAAGTTAATTTGTTTGAATGAACCTAACCTTATGTTCGGGGTATTACATTATCTTCCTCTTAAAGAAATTTTGTCCTCGAAATTTGGCGCTCCTTAGATTGTTATTCTCAATCATATCCAATCTCATCCTAACACATAAAATGTTTATGTATTTGAGCCATTTAAGCAGTTGGCAAATAAACCTCGATACAGTTTCGAGCGACTTTATAAAGTATATGTACTAAAGACATAAATTTTTGTGGTTTTATTCATGATTAAACTAAAGACATAATGCAATTGTGCTCGAAATGAATAAATCACTTAATCCATCAAAGATAGTGAGAACCTAGCTAGTTCTTGCCCTCAATTACATCCATTTACCCTATGATAGTCCCATACCTCGATGTTGTATCAAGCCATGTAAGTCAATCAACTAGGACTCTGGGTTACATGCCAAAACCCAAAATGCACTGCTCAAACCATCATTACTCATGAACCTTAATTCGCCTCCGCAACACAGCAATATATGCACATAACATGTATCAATGAAAAAGAGGATATAAGATCCAAAGCCAAAGTTCTAGTGTCCATTCAAGGCAATGTCAAGCCAATGACTTTCCATGCTTTGACAAACAAAGTTCTGCTTTTCCCAAGTGCACGGTTTAACTCAAAATATGCTCTTCCTTGAGGAAACCTTATTCTAGAAACTCATAAACTAAAAAATATCACTGTGATACAAGAATATTCACTTAGCATTCTAACATTTGTAGAACTTCAAGAGACCACAGCCTAGGCACATGGTAAACTATAGTCTTACATTACCTTTATCTAGATATTATGCCACATGCTACTCTACAACCCTGGTTAGGTTTATGCCAACTAGAATCACATTTCTCCTCGCCATCCTAGGTTAGCTTCACCGAAATGAAAGAAGTCCTTGAAAATATTACATATAATCTCGAAAACACGAGTCAAAAACATCGAGCACAACCTCAGCAACTTCAAATGTTTCACCATATTACTGGGTTCAGATTGTATTTCAAGTTTTTAGAACCAATCAGCTAGACCATTACTTGAGCTCTAAGTATCACATGACCGTAATTTGCTGATACCATTTCTGTCACAACGCGAACTCATAACTAGGTCGTGAGTTAGGTCTGTGACCAGCCGCAGGCCCAATCGACACTCACCAAGGGCTCTGCCAGGCCTTATTCGCTAAAACCAATACAATTGCAGCGGGACTAAAACATTAACTTTGTATAAAAACTACAAATTGAACTTAACATAACATTCTTACTGATTGAGTTGCTTCCAAGTTCTAATATGTTGCTTCCAATACATAGTTAACAAAAGCCAAAAAGTAGTTACTGCTTGTCCAGTTGTCCCTAGCCTAGCCCCAACCCCCTCTTATTTTCTCTCTGTTCTGTACTTAGCCAAGGGAATCTAGCCAAAAAGAAAAAAAGACCATCATCTTGTACTTGGCCAAAGTGTGTCCAGCAAAGGTAAAAGATCTCATCCTGTACTTAGCCAGAGGTAGTCCACCAAAAAAAAAACAACAACAACAAAAGATGACCATCAATGATTCAGTATCATCAAATATTGCATCATCCGTTCAAATCTCTATTTGGTAGAAATATTAACCTGAATTCAATAATAATAGTAAAAAAAGTTACTATCACCACTATAGAATCACTACAAGAAAAGAGGGAATTAGCGACGGACTTTTAGCGACGGACAAAATTCCGTCTCTAAAAGTGTTTTCAGCGACGGAACACACCCGTCGGGTAAAGTCCGTCGGTAAAACTATTTAACGACGGAATAATTCCGTCCGTAAAAATAACCGTCGGTGAAAGTCGGGTTTTGCCGACGAACTTTTACCGGCGGGGTGTTCCGTCGGTAAAACTATTTAACAACGGAATAATTCCGTCGGTAAAAATACCCGTCGGTGAAAGTAGGGTTTTGCCGACGGACTTTTACCGACGGGTATTTTCCGTCGGTAAATGCCTTAAATAGATCAGATCCCCTTCTTCTTTTCTTTCTCCCGTTGCTCTCTCTCTCTCTCTCTCTCTCTCACCGGCGATTTATCCTCCGTCGCCATCCCCGGCAACCTAGCCCCCGACGAAATATATCCTGCCACCGCCACTGCCGCCCATCTTCAAAACCGAAGGACCGCCACCACCACTGCTGCGCCGCCACCACAACCGCGCCGCCCATCTTCAAATCAGCCCAAGTATGTTACATCTAACCTTAATTCAAGCACTTTATATGCTTTCAAATGCAATTTTCCATCTATGCTAGGGTTCTAATTCTCGATTCCTACTATTGAAAATAAACTCCATAAAAAGATAATTATATTGCTTGCAGTGACAATTTTTCACAGTATTTGGTGTTGTAAACTCAATGCGAACAGAGAATATGGGGTGATAGTGCGGTTGTAAACTCAGTGAGTTTTTTCAATGAGTATTTTAGCGGTTGTTATTTTCATATGTAATGCACGATGTCAAAACTAGTACAAATGTTGCTTCACCACTGTATAATGAGCATCGCTAAATACGTTAAATCGAGTCACTTTTTAACTAACAGTAAATGCACCCATTGCACTCAAATGGACTCGCTCCCTGCTGCAAGGAAAAACCTCTAACCTGACAGCACTATCACCCCAGCAGAATGGACAAACTCCTGTAACTTGGTCATGCACTTGTGGTTCGTCTGGACGTGCTAGTTTCAGCTTATACTAACGAAAGTTTTTTGCATTTTGTCCTGCAAAACATTTTCCGATGTCTTAATCGGATAATATTTTGGTTCTAGTAATTGGTACTACATGTATGTCCTGTCCTCTGGATTATGTACCATATCTCGAGATTCAAGTTTAAAGCAACTAAGAAGAATGGTGGAGTCAACTTACTATTTACGCTTTTTCAATGTTTTCACAGTTTATTTTTAACTTTTTTTTTGTTGAAAATAATCGATGTTCTTTTAATTTGGGGAGAATATCATTGATAAAATAAAGATACATAGTTTGAAAATTCACCTTCTGGCTATTGCATTAGTATTGCTAAAGATATGAGCATGATACTTACCATGACGCACAAGGAAACTTATAATATATTATAAGTTATTTGGAGTCGAAGATCCAATGACAGCCACATGATCATGAACCCAGTTCTGGTAGGCACCATTGCGAGCATGGAATGCATAAGCTGTTAGGTATCTAGCATTCTAGCTTTCGTCGCTTGGGCCATACAAGCCCTCTCAATTTTGTATTGAAGGAAATTTAAAACTACATTACAAAAAATTATAGATATAAGGTGTTACCGGGTCTTGGAAGATATGTATATCCTAGGAAGAAATGTGATAACGGTGAGTAACTATGCCCTATTACTCATCGCGTAAGCATAGGCTAAAAATTCTCTCACATAGTCTTGGAAATGTAACTAAAACCTACTTCACACTAGTTATTTAAACTAAAGATTTAAAACTCCATATTCCTTCTTCAAAGACCCCAGGGGTACAGCTTATTTAGTTTTATGTGCAATATTTATGTATTGGGTTATTTTGCCTTTTGGTAAAAATCGATTGAATTCTGTAACTTCACCTAACAAGGCTTGGAGAAGTATTTGTTCTTTCTAACTGCACCCTAAACCCTAAACCCTAAATTGAACTAATTGAACCCTAAATTGATTGCCCCAATCTAACCGAACCCTAATTGAACCCCAAATTGAACCCCCTAATCCAACCGAACCTTAAATTGAACTAATTGAACCCTAAATTGAATGCCTCAAATCAACCGAACCCTAAATTGAATCAATAGAACCCCCTAATTGAACCCTAAATTGAACTAATTGAATCCTAAATTTAATGCCTCAAATCAACCGAACCCTAAATTGAATCAATAGAACCCCCTAATTGTACCTAAATTGAAGTAATTGAACCCTAAATTGAATGCCCTAATCGAACCGAACCCTAAATGAAACTAATTGAACCCTAAATTGAATGCCCTAATACAATCGAACCCTAAATTGAAATAATTCAAGTGCATCGGATATGTGAATTTTGAACATTTTTTAAAAATTTTGAACATTGATCATTTGTTTGATAATTTTAGGTTGTTAATTGTGCGTTTTATAATTGTGATTATTGATCGATGATTTTAGGTTATTAGCTGTGCATTTGAAGTAATTGCGATTATGAATTGATGATTTTAGGTTGTTAATTGATGATTTTAGATTGTTAATTGTGCATTGAGCATTTGAGATATTGAGATTATTGACGGATTATGGGACCCAATTGGATTGAATGTGTGATTTTTGTTAATTTTTATTGCATTGAGCATTTGAGAATTGAGAATTGAGATTGTTGACGGAGGATGGGACCCAATTGGATTGAGATACCTGTTAGTTAGCGCAGACACGGACACCACGTCTGATCGACGGTGTCCGACATTTAGAAAACAAATTAACGTATGCCGATGTGTCTGGAGGTGCGTGTCGCTGGGCATCGGACACGTGTCCGGAGGCGTCGGAAACGTGTCCAAAGGCGTCGGACACGTGTCGGTATGTGTCAGACACGTGTCGGTATGTGTCTGACACGTGTCGGTATGTGTCTGAAACGTGTCCGGAGGTGTCAGAAACGTATCGGACACCATATCGACACCCTATATGCGCTGTCGGAATTGAGGTTGTTGAATGTGCATTAAATTTGCACTAACATAACCCAATTACGCCTAATTAGCGCTAGTTAGGACTAATCAACACTACTCGGCACCATCAAAACCCTAATTAGGACTAAATAACCCTAATTAGTCATAATCAACCCTAATTAGCTATAATTATTCGAAACTAGCCCTCACTAACATTAATTAGCTCTAACATAACCCAATTAAGCCTAATTAGCCCTAATTAGGACTAATCATCACTACTCGGCACAATTAAACCCTAATTAGTCATAATCAACCTTAATTAGCTATAATTATCCGAAACTAGCCCTCATTAACATTAATTAGCCCTAACATAACCCAATTAAGCCTAATTAGCCCTAATTAGGACTAATCATCACTATTCGGCACAATTAAACCCTAATTAGTCATAATCAACCCTAATTAGCTATAATTATCCGAAACTAGCCCTCATTAACATTAATTAGCCCTAACATAACCCAATTAAGCCTAATTAGCCCTAATTAGGACTAATCATCACTACTCGGCACAATTAAACCCTAATTAGGACTACATAACTCTAATTAGTCCAAATCAACCCTAGTCAGCTATAATCATCCGAAACTATCCCTCATTAACATTAATTAGCCCTAACATAACCCAATTAAGCCCAATTAGCCCTAATTAGGACTAATCATCACTACTCGGCACAATTAAACCCTAATTAGGACTAAATAACCCTGATTAGTCCTAATCAACTCTAATCAGCTATAATTAATAATCGTGTCTTGTTCCCTAATAACCCAGTTAGCCCTAATTAGCCCTTGTACATCCCATAATTACTCCATGTTGCCCAGAGATGGTTCAATTACTCGTTCTTTACAAACCCTGCCTTCTTTATATTAATTGTTGTTTTGAGAAGTCCATTGGCAACGAGATGGTTCAACTCGTTGCCAACGAGTTCTATTTAATGTGGAATTGATAACATATGCAACGATCATTCTGCAGTTTTGATATTTCGGAAAGATTCTTGCATATCTTATCAATTTCTGAACACATGCATGCATAAAAACCCTTAGTTCCCGTTCAAAGGTACTCATTACAAAGTAATGCCTTGTAATGAGCCTTTGGATGTCCAGTTTGGACAGTTTGGAAAAGCTAATTGTTTATAAAACAGTATTTTGACTCATGCTTTATGTTCTATGTCGTGGATATTTGGTACACGTTCTCGTGTGTTTCTCCGGGTGCATACAGATCTGGTGTTCTAACATCCGTCAAACCTTCCTGAGCAAGGTTAGATGAATGTTAGAACACCTAATCGATGTGGTGTACTTGGAGAAATGCGGGGAGGTGCTGCCGAATTTTCCACAGACATCGGACTAAGCATGAGTTATTCACTGTTTTATAAACATGTGCTTTTCTGAATGGGATAGGACCACTACCTGTTCAAGAGTGGAGGGGAAATATGTAGACGTGTTGTAACATTCATGCATTGATATTTACATCGGCAATGCTTAATCACTGGTCATTATTGAAGGTGGTATACAGTACGATAATTCAGTCGTCATGTCAGTCGATCGAAGTTGGATGAAAAGGAAGAATGCTGAAGATTTTGAGTGTCGCGTTGACGAATTTCTCGACTTCGCTTATGCGCATCCTGCACATGTTGACCTTGATAAGATAAGGTGCCCGTGCGGTAGATGTGAGTTGTTGCACTGGAGAAAAAGAATTGAAGTAAAATGGCATCTTCGTCGGTACGGTTTTATGGGTGGATACACAAGGTGGACGCAGCACGGGGAAACGATAGTATTGTCGTCCAACCTGGCTAGTCAAACTGAAGTTAGGGAGGAGGCACGATATGATTTCCGAGATATGATTATGGATGTTGGGCATGCTAATGTTGACTGGGGTAACGACAGGCCACAACCGCCGAACGAGGGGGCTCATCAGTTTTATGAGTTGTTGAGAGCTGCGGAAGAGCCGCTGTGGGATGGAGCTCCGAAACACACACGGCTGTCTGCGGTTAGTAGGTTATTACAGTTGAAATCAGACCACGGGCTGAGTGAGAAAGGTTTTAACGAGTTTGTTACCTTCATCAAAGAAATACTGCCCGAAAGTGAAAAGCTACCGCCGTCGTACTATGACGCGAAGAAGATGATGAGGAAACTTGGGTTGAGCTACGACCGGATAGATGCGTGCAATAACGATTGTGTATTATTTTGGAAAGAGAATAAGGATTTGTCATTATGTCCAGTGTGTGATCATTCGAGGTACAAACCGGACAAAGGGAAGAAGAAAAACATTGCATGGAAGATATTGCGATATTTCCCGGTCACACCACGGCTTCAGAGAATGTACTACTCCTCCAGTACGGCTGAACATACGAGGGCTCACCGTGAGACTCGCAGCAACGATGCCGATGTGCTGACACACCCAGCTGATGGAGAGGCGTGGAAGGAGTTTGACCGCAGGCATCCAGTTTTTGCTCAGGAAGTTCGGAATGTTAGACTTGGTCTGGCAACCGATGGGTTCAACCCTTTCGGTCAGTCTACCACGCCTTACTCCTGTTGGCCTGTTATTATTGTCCCTTACAACCTTCCACCAGGCATGTGCATGAAGAAGCCGTATATGTTCTTGTCGTTGCTTATTCCGGGGCCGAAGAGTCCCGGTAAGGACATAGATGTGTATTTAAGGCCGTTGATTGATGAGTTAAAACAATTATGGAATCATGGAGTCGAAACATATGATGCATCCCTTAAACAAAATTTTCAGATGAGGGCTGCTTTGATGTGGACTATACATGATTTCCCCGCATTGGGAATGACGTGTGGCTGGAGCACACATGGGAAGCTAGCATGCCCTGCTTGTATGGGCGTGAACCCCGGTCATACGTTAAAGCACGGCGGAAAGGCCTCGTGGTTCGGATGTCACCGTAAGCTTTTGCCACCGGGCCATCAGTTTCGTAGGCAGAAGGATAAATTTGACGGGACAATCGAGCGTGAGGTTGTCACGCTGGACTACCCATCTGGTGAAGAAGTACTCTCACACCTGGAGGCACTTGATACTGACATACCACACGGTAAGGGTGTGCCGGATCAGAAGATTGCAGGGTTCGGGAAAGAGCACAACTGGAGAAAATTTTGTATCTTCTGGGAGTTAGCCTACTGGAGGACGCTCGTTATCCGAAACAACATGGATGTGATGCATATTGAGAAGAACGTTTTTGATAATGTGTTCAACACAGTGATGAATTTCAAGGGCAAATCGAAAGATCACCTTAAAGCGAGAAGGGATCTACAACAGTTGGGTGTACGCCGTGAATTGCATCCTCGGACAGTCAGTGGGAGGACCATACTTCCGAAAGCACCTTACTGTCTAGACAAGAAACAAGTGGAGAAGGTCTGTCAGTGGGTTAAGAATTTGAAGCTTCCGGATGGGTTTGCGTCCAACATATCTCGTTGTTGCAATGTTTCGGAATGCAAGTTCCAAGGGATGAAGAGTCACGACTGCCACGTATTCATGGAGAGATTCATTCCTATTGCCTTCCGGGGACTGTTGCCACGGGTTGTTTGCGAGACTTTGACTGAATTATCTCATTTCTTTCGAGATATATGCTCTTCTACGATCCGGGTGAGTAACATGGAAGTGCTTGAGAAGAACATTGTGGTGACGATTTGCAAGCTGGAGAAAATCTTCCCACCTTCGTTCTTTGATTCAATGGAGCATCTGCCTGTTCACTTGGCATATGAAGCTAAGATGGGTGGACCCGTGCAATATCGGTGGATGTATCCCTTCGAGAGGTAATCCTTAAATTGTTACAGTTGTTCGTTTACACTTAATGCGACATCTGTTATCATTGATATTCCACCTAACTCGATTCCCTAAACTTCTAGGTTCATGTTCCATTTAAAGAAAAAAGTCCGTAATAAGGCTCGGGTTGAGGGCTCAATTGCGGAGGCTTACGTAATGGAAGAACTTGTAAACTTTTGTAGTCAATATTTCGGTTTGGATGTTGGTACAAGGTTAAATCAACTAGGCCGAAATGATCCCGGAGCAAGCACAAATTTGGAAGGGCAATTGTCAATATTCAAGCAGTCAGGTAGTCCGTTCGGCCGAACGTATACTCGATGGCTAACAGATGAAGAGTACAGTGCTGCAACAATATATGCCCTTCTAAATTGCGATGAAGTTTCGGCATTCGTTGAGTAAGTTAAAGTCTTAATTCACTTACATTGCTGTACATAATTGAAAGTGTGTGTTAAGCGAGTTAGATGCATATTGGTTTGCAGTGAGTTCGATGCGGAATCTTTAATCACTGATCCCGCTGGACTTGAATCTCACCGGAAGTCACAATTTGTACAGTGGTTCAAAATCCGTGTAAGATTATTTAACGAAATTATATTATGTGTTATATACAGTTCTGTGGCCAATTAGTATACTGATTTATCCTTAATGTTTACCGTCATCTACAATAGGTTCAGTCAATGGATAGACCAGTGGCCTCCTGCTTGAAATTACTAGCCGAAGGCCCTAACAAACAAACATCCTGTTACGGAGGTTATATCATCAACGGGTTTAGGTTTAACGTAAAAGATGATGACCGAACAAAACAAACCCAAAACAGTGGAGTCTTGGTCAACGGCGACTGTTATGCCGAGAATTGCATGGATTTTTACGGAGAGTTAGATGAGATTGTTGAGCTAACATATCTGGGTTCCCAAAACCGCCTGGTAATGTTCAAGTGTACGTGGTTCGATGTCACATGCAGCAGAGGAATCCGTGTTAGCTCTCAAGGGATTGTAGATGTCAATGTCAAGTCAAGACTTGCATCAGACGAGCCCTTTGTGTTTGCTAGTCAAGCTGTACAAGTCTTTTACGCGGAGGACGTCGCCAATCCCAAATCTCATTGGTATACAACTATCAAGTCCAAGAAATTGCCCGTGACATATGACAGTGAGCTAGACTCCTTTCAAGCCGACCAACCACGTGTCTTGTTCCCTGTTGAGGTCAACAACGAGGAGGACGATCTTCCTCTTCCAACAACACTTCTTGTGGGAGAAGAAGTCGTAGATGATGACGCGGAAGATGTTGAAAGTGTTGGAGATGATGTGACCGAGTCTACTGATGAAGAGGATGAATTAGAAGATGAAGAGGACGACGAGTCCCACGAAGAAGAGGGCGACGAGGATAGTGATGAAGATGATTCGCAAACTGAAAATGATTGACTTGTAATGTTGTAACATCACGGGAAAAATGTAGTAACATTTTAGAACTTGGTGTTTATTGATGTGTTTTTGCACATCCGTTCATATATATATATATATATATATATATAGTGCCGATGATGATTTATGCCAAGATTATTGTTTTTCACGTGTTAATGTCTTTGTATATAATCTATATGAAGTCAGATATGGATAGGATACGGGCTATTCGTGGCCGGGCTGGACGCCGAGCTGCTTCCTCCCCGGTTAGTCCCACCTTGTCATTGCCTACTGATGACGAGGCACAGAGTGATCGCGGACAGCCATCGGGGGCCCAGCCCCAGCTGTCGCCGTCGCCGTCGCCCCAGCCATCGCCGTCGCCCCAGCCGTCTCCATCTTCCGTGGGTTCTACCTCAGGTATAGTTGATAACGGTGTTTCCTACATTTTCGCTAGCCTTATATTTGAACTGTATTAATGTCTGTGTTTTGTAGGATCTCGACGAGGCCGTGGTCCGACACGCGGGGTACGCATCGACCCCCAGCGTAAACAGAGAGTTACGCTCACGCAGGAGGGCCTGTAAGTACTAAAAATATCACCTCATGCCTTATGTTTAAAAATTTTGGGTGTTAATTTATATTTGAACTGTATTAATTAATTTAATTACTTCTTTGGCAGGATCCTGGAGAATATGGCGAGGACGAAGATCGGCGTTCTTGTGAAGGGCCGATTCTTCGAGCCACGCCTGTACTGGAAGGAATGGGATGCCGCTGCGAGGGAGGCCCTATGGGAGGAGTGGCTGGTACGGTGAAGTATTTTTTTCAGCGTTAGTAAATGTTAAATTACAGTTTGTTTTATGTTGTTAATTTGTGTTATTGAATGCATTACAGGAGGGGTTCACGTTTGATACGCCTGAGCAGCAGGGACTGGGGCAGCAGGCTTTCTTTGCCTACATCGGCAAGAATTACCGCCGATGGCTCCACGATGCACGGGACCGGGCGAAGAGGGCGCTGCCCGCGGGTGCCCCGATGACGGACATGACGAAATATCCCCCACATTGGATATCTCACCGTGTATGGGGGGAGATGATAGATCGGTGGGCTGCGGATCCAGGTTGGGACGCCAAGAGTAAGAGCGGGGCTGAGAACAGACAGAACAGAGATCCGACGCACACGGGGGGGTCGGTGCCACACGACATCGTCCGACATATGAACGCGGTCGAGCACCCGGATCTAGAGGAGGATGAGGTCATAGCTCTGACCTATACTCAGACGCACGTGCGGAAGAAGGACAAGGACGAGACGCACCAGGCGGGCGACTATATTTCAGATATTGCCCGGCGGATCGATGTGAGTCAATTTATTTAAGTTAATCTGTTTCTTTCTATCCTCGATGTCTGTTTCGTTAATTAATGCCATAACATATCGTTAAACCACTATTTTTGCAGGCCTCGTATGAACAGCAGTCCAGACAGCCATCAGCGTCCACTAGTACGGCTGCGAGTACTGGGGGGTTGAAGCGATGGCTGGATACGCCGGAGGTCGTGAATCGGCCGAAAGGCCGCATACGCGGCCTGCCTAGCACGACTCCTCGTGCCGTGATAGGAGCGTCCTCACCCCCTGCTGCCCCTCCACAGACACCGGCTCCTCGGCCTCAGTTGCACGAGGAGGATATCGAGCGCATTGCTACAGTGGTGTGCCGGATGATCAGGGAGCAGGGCACTGCTGGACCAGCCGCCCCGGCCCCGGTTCAGCAGGATCCAGATCCGGGACTCGGGAACCCCTGATGAGCCCCTTCCCGTGCCCGTTCCTAGCCCCCCGCGCCCGGGTTGTACTCTTCTCCCCTCTCCTAACCGGCTATCTCCGGTTCCCGGCTTGTACATGTATTAGTTTCTTTTATAATAAATATTTTTTATAATTGATTATATATTTTTTTCTGTATTTCGCTTATTGCGCGTTGTTGTTGAGAATTGTATTTCTGTACAGGTTTAGGTAATAAAAAAAAAAAAATTTAAAAAAAATATTGACTTTTGGCGACGGATTTATTCCGTCGCTAAAATATTCCTTTCAATTAAATATTTAGCGACGGAATATTCCGTCGCTAAATAAGCTATTTAGCGACGGAATATTCCGTCGCTAAATATTTAATCCGTCGCTAATTGGACAAAAAAGAAAATAAATTAAAATTCTAAAAATATAATTAGCGACGGATATTCCGTCGCTAATGAAAACTAAATCCGTCGGTAAAAATCACATATTTAGCGACGGATTTAAAAATTCCGTCGCTAAACTATTAGTGACGGGCTTTTATACGAGGGATTTTTAGCGACGGTGAATCCGTCGCTAATTCTTTTAGCGACGGATTTTGGGCTTTTAGCGACGGATTTCCCCGTCGCTAAAAGCCTGTTTTCTTGTAGTGAATAAACAACCCATGAAAGATCTATAAGATATTCATGAGTATCTAAAACAAGAGAAAAATTCAAATTTAAGGCAATGTTATCTCCGCGATACCCTCTTTAGTTCCATGCACAAGTACAAAAAATAATTACGTGAATTTGCAGTTGCAAGAGAAGGTACAGATAAATAGAACGTACTAAGTAAATTAAACATGCCTACCTTATAAACTGACTTTATTTCATACACCGCATGAACCCAATCACCGCCGCATAACAAAACTTTGACAGTCTTCATTGATTATGGATGTGACAATAACCCTACCACCGGTGCTAAAAGCAGCCTCTAAAGCAACAATATATC